>JAULBS010035225.1:0-10147 GCA_032355785.1 Symmetromphalus regularis
TCTATGATAAAATAAGTAGTCCCATGGTCACAGTTCTGATTTCTATTAAGCATCACCATCTTCATTTTCCTCTTGGTTACTGTCTGCTGGGGTATTACAGTTTATTGGATTTTCAGTTTGCTGTAGGCATGATGGAGCATTTGCAAAAAAATGCTGCACACCATTCCAGATCGTTGACATGAACACGTTCGGCTAGAACATGGTTCATTGGTGCTACATGTGCAACATAATAAGACTTAAGACCGCAGCTGTTGCAGGCATAGTCACAGCGAGCAATGCAACAGGCAAGCAAGTCTTAGTGGCACAGAGTACAGATGGAACTGAATCTAATGGAGCCCTCCATATGCATGCCTCATGTGAAAGCAAAGGCTTCTGAAGTAGGTGGAAGAGATGGCAGCTTGAAAGATGTGGCCTTGCATAATGGTTTAAACTGTCAAATATTTCACCATATCTGAGACATGGTTCTGCTTTACTTACTTCCATAGCAGGCTGCAATGAAATCAGTAGGTCCACTTACTATGGTCTCAACATCTATCTGGTCATTACCCACTGGTGAGGGCACATGACCTTTTTGGAGTTCCTTTACTGCCTTTACTTTACCAACACCATAGATTAAACTGTCACAGCCAGTCAGTGCATGTAAGGGCGGTATATGCGACATGATTTCCTTATGCTTCCTTACTGTTGTACTAATATTAGCAACATTCCTAGTTGTAGAACCTATTAGAACCATATGTAATTCTCTTGATATGTAATATCCCATGGTAATTTCATCAGGAATGGTGTTAGGACCAGTGATAATAAATTTATTTTTGCAGAGAAGCTCCTGAAAGTGTGCTGGCAAGTTGTAACATATTAACTGCACTTTGTTGTCATTAACAGTAAGAGACATAGGCTGTGGTGGGAGTAAGGATTGCAAAATAATATGATGACGGTGGTCAGCAGTAACATGCTCTTCGACGACGCGTGCACCCTTTGGTGCTGTAGTCTAAGTATCTGTCGAAGATCATATATAAAATCACAGTTCATCAGTCAAGCATGTCCATATGCCGCCACGTCATTCACCAGATTCAGAAGCATGCCAGTTGATGACAGACATGAAAGTTTAAACTCTCCTGAGCCTGTAATCCCAAAGGTTCTGTTGAATATGACTTCAATGTCAACAGTTGTGGTTGCTCCCAAGTTAATCTGTTTCTTGGTTGTAGCCATGGTGACTATAGGGCTTCTTATTTTATCATAGAAACCGGGGGGGTAATTTTTTCTCAAATACTTGCATACAGACCTTGCCAAGACACATTTACAAAACCATTCACATTGTATGTGACGATACAGATGTCTTTGTACTATTCGTACATTTCTACAAAATACTGAACATTACCAGTGAATTACTTGTGGTGCCAACAGGTTCTAAGAGTAGGAATGTGGCTAACATTAGTACAGGTTAATATTCGTACAACAGTTAGGAAGCATGAGGAAATTGTGTCGCGTATACTGTCTTTACATGCATTAACTGGCTGCAACACCGTCAGCTCAAACTATGGTGTTGGGAAAGTAAAGGTAGTAAAGGAACTCCAAAAAAGTCACATGCCACCACCATGACCAGATACATATTGAGACCATAGTAAGTGGTGCTACTGAGTTCATTGCAGACTGCTATGGAAGTAACTGCTGTGGAACCATGTCTCAGATACGGTTCAACATCTTGCAGTCTAAGACAGGACGCGGCAAGGCTACATCTTTTAAGCTGCCATCTCTTCCACTACTTAGGAAGCATTTAGGCTTCATGTGAGATGGGCATGCATATAGAGGGCAGCATTAAATTCTGATCCACCTGTTCAAAATGCCGCAGACTATGCCACCAAAACTCTCTTGCATGTTGCATTTGCCTGCTGTGACCATGCCTGTAGCACCAATGAGCCATGCTCTACCCGAAAGTGTTCATCTCGTAGGTCTGGAATGGCATGCATTTTTTGCAAATGCTCCATCATGGCCACAGCAAATTGTGAAAATCCTGTAAACAGTAATACCCCAGCAGACAGTGACAAAGAGGAAAATGAAGATGGTGATGATGAAAAGAAATAAGAACTATTCATGGTAATATAAGGAATATAATGAAATTATTTTAATGACAAGATTAACTGAATGATAGATACTAGTAATATATAGGTATATGTTTATTTTGCGCTTCACTGTGGGGGCAATTTCGGACATAATTTTGTTAATATCTATCATTTGAGGCATTAAGTGGACTCCAATTTCTTTGTAAACTCTTTAGATGGATTTATTGACTATCCAAACATTGAAAAAGACGTATTACAGTAGAAAATCCAACTTAAACTTGCGAACACATGCGTGTTTTTGTATTTTGGGTTAGGTGGCCGCCATCTTGGACGCCATCTTGAAAAACTCAAAATGCTCAACGATGCCAGCTGGGCATCATTTAGATTCTGATTCTACACCACATCCCCTACCAAAATCAGCAATAACCTGCTTTGGGGGTATTTTTGCAAGGTACACCCCTCTGGCTGCTGGACTATAAACACAGCTTTTAAAAAGAAGTTTCGTGAAGACGTCATTTTACGTTTATCAAGAAATGAACAAACCTCGTTGCTAATGGCTTAACCAATGAAACGTCTTTAAACTGTAATGATTATAATAGAAATTTAATTATTGCAGGTCGTTTTGAAATTTATCTTAAATTCTCTGTGATAATAATATGGTTTTGAATGTTGTCCTTTGGGATCCCTTGTGATATAGTTTCCAGGGTATGTCGTTGAGAGGTGTATGTTAAATTGCGTACAGTTTTGAAAGTTGTCCTTGGACAGCCTTGTGACCTCCAGCTGACGTTTAACTTCATTGATGCAGCACATCTCAGGTAATAGAACTGGCATAGGAAACTGAGCAAGAAGAATGTAGTCCAAATTGCCGATCAGCGGCACAGTAATTAGTATTGAGGCGCGGACGTGATGCTTTTACGAATTGCCATCATGAAAGGGCTTGGCGTGCTCAAAGGTCACTGTCTTTTTCTCAGTACTGTGGCAAAGACGTCGTTTATTAAATCTAATCTGAGCATGTGCTTGTAAAACGTTAAAGCGTCCACTTATGGCCTAAACAAAGTCTGGAGGCTATAATGTCATGTAATATTAATATAAATCTGCGTAAATCCTGATTTTCCTTTTACGTTCAGGACTTAGATTATATTCTAAAATGAAAAGTAAAGTAAAGTTTGTTTTATTTAACGACATCTCTAGAGCCCTTTAATTTTTATCTTATCGGCTATTGGACGCCAATAATGTGGTCATTATGACGTAGTTTTAGATGAAACCTGCTGTCGCCACATAGCCAACTCTTTCCGATAAGCAGCAACGGGTATTTTATATGTACCGTCCCACAGACAGGATAGCACATACCACAGCCTTTGATGAACCAGTTGTGGACCACTGGTTGGAACGCAAAATAGCCCAAACTGCAAATGGGTCCACTAATAAGAATTGATCCGATGACGACAGTTTCACAGGTAGACACTACCATTTGAGGTACATCGTGCTGCCTTGTCTGTGCAAAAGTACATATAAAAGATCCCTTGAAGCTAATCATAAAAAGTAACCTATGTGGTGGTGGCAGGTATCTTCTAAAAGACCATGAGTCACAGAATACCGTATGTCAGACACCTAATAGCCACTGAATAAAAACCAAATGTGTTAAAACAAACAATCCTTTCCTTTTCCTACACCATAGACGTTCAGGCATGCATAAAGAGTAACCTATGTGGTGGTGGCAGGTATCTTCTAAAAGACCACGAGTCAAAGAATATCATATGTCAGACATCTAATAGCCAATGTATAAAAACCAAATGTGTTAGACAATCCTTTCCTTTTCCTACACCATAGACGCTCAGGCATGCATAAAGACAAGCACAGATGCAACTAAGAACCTGCACATGGCTTCAATTTTCTGCTTGTTAGTTCTGCTGTTGATGTATGGGTTACTGACTGACTGGCACGCCTAGTTCATGCAGAATGCCGATTGTCATATTAACGAGCACGAAACAGCCACGTGCTGCCAGCGGCGGGATAAACGAAAATAGAAAAACTTTCGCCACAGTCTGGAAGATTTCTTCTGTTTACATGCATTTGTTTAATTGGTGATATTCGTCTGTGAAGAAGATGATGATAAGTGTGATAGTTAATATAGGTAGGTTAATATTGTTTGTATGTCGTAGAAACTTAGCGTTGTAGTACTATGATTTCATGTCATCTGAATTTTATGTAGACCTTTATAATTGTTTGTGACTAAAGTGGTAGATACTTTAAGGCAAAATGCTAATTTTTGAAGTTCAGACAGAATCCAAAAATATTTGTCAGGAATAGAAATTTGTTGCCTTAGGGACTGGTAATTTTTGTCTTAGGTGACCTTGGGATTAGGGTGCAAATGTGAAAGGTTTTATGGGCATGGAATCGGAGGACACAAAAGAAATACATGACAGTAAATGTAATAGCTTTTTTATGGATATAACAGCAAACACCATTATGGAATTCATTCCCTGATTTATCTGTTGTCCATCTCTCCATCTGTCAATACTTGAGTTGGGTTGAATTACATGACACATCTATGTTATTTGCTGTCTGCTGCACAAGGAATGTCACACTTTGCTGTTGTATATGTGGTCTGTCCTTGAGAGGTTTTTGTGCATGAGCAGACATGGCGTAGGACTATATTTACAAATGTTAATTCACTGATACTAGCGTTAGTCATTATTTACAAAATTAAGCACTTGGCTTGTCTAAGATAATTCATTGTTTGAGAGGCACTGCTGTAGTTAGAGCAAATTCTTGGGTGGGTCAAATGTTCCTTGTACTCCAGTGATGAATGATTCCAACGTAAGCAGACTAGCAGTAACTCATTCATAGAACTGGCAAAACAATTCTAAAAAAGTAAAGTTTGTTTTAATTAACACCGCCTCTATAGCACATTGATTATTATCTTATCATCAGATGTTGGATGTCAGTTATATGGTCATTCTGACATATTTATTTTAGAGGAAACCCGCTGCTGCCACTTATGCTGCTCTTTCCAATAAGCAGCAAGGGGCCTTTTATATACAGGACAGCAAATACCATGGCCTTTGATGAACCAGTAGTGAATTCTTGAAACAATTATGATAATAAAAAAATATTGGCCAAAATAATGTTCCTATGAGCCTGTGTTTTGGAACATGAAAACAAATTCTGTTCTATCTTCATGAAATTTGATACCTATTGATCCAGATGCAACGGCATTGAAACCAATAGTTACCACTGGTTTGTCATCAATAATTACTATGGTCCATCAAAAAACAAATTTTAACCCCTCAGATGATTTTGAATTTTGTAACAGTTTTTCTTCTTCTTTTGTATACTTGCAATGAATTAATGTTTTTTTTTAATTTGAATTAAAATAATAAATTGTTTTGTTTATTAACCCAATTAGATTATTTTGGGGCCAGGATTTCTCTGGCTGAACAATATGCAATAAAAAAGGAAAGGAGTGTTGTTTTTATGGTAATCTAATACATCTAACAAATAAATATTTCCACAAAGCACTCTGTGCACCTTGCATTTTTGTTGGACTCCATTTGCGGGAGTCACGTCAGCACTTAAATTAACCTGTGTAATTTTTGAGATGCCTGAATTTGATAGAAAACGGTTATTTACATTGCACTTAAAAACCCGGTGTTATTTTTATTATTTATATTGTCATACAACTAGTAACGACCAAACAAGAAGGAGAAAAAACATGTTTCAGTTTAATCATGGTAGGCTATATCTATATGGCAGTAAAAAAAGATCAGTCAAAGTGTTCCAAATTCTTTTTTTATTTAATAGGCTTTTGGTATCCATAATTATTTTTTTGTGGTTTTCCTATATAATTATATACATACTAGAGAACCAGTCAACAGAATTGTTATCAAAGTTACTTTCTGGTTATTTAACGCACATTATAGTTAAGACATTCTGAAATAATGCTATAAGCACATAACATGGGTCACCAGGTGGGTAATTAAAAATATGGTTTTGACTTGCCTAACTCGAGATATGGTTTTGACTTACCAAACTCAAGATATGGTTTTGACTTACCAAACTCAAGATATAGTTTTGACATGCCCAACTCAAGATATGGTTTTGACTTATCCAACTCAAGATATGGTTTTGACTTGTCCAACTCAAAATATGGTTTTGACTTGCAAACTCAAGATATGGTTTTGACTTGCCCAACTCAAGATATGGTTTTGACATTGCACAACTCAAGATATGGTTTTGACATTGCACAACTCAAGATATGGTTTTTAACTTGCCAAACTCAAGATATGGTTTTGACTTCCCCAACTCTTGATATGGTTTTGACTGGCCCAACTCTAGATATGGTTTTGACTTGCCCAACTGTAGATATTGTTTTGACTTGCCCAACTGTAGATATGGTTTTGACTTGCTGAACTCATGATATGGTTTTAACTTGCCAAACTCAAGATGCAGTTTTGACTTGCCCAACATTGTTTTCATTTGCCATGGACAACAGGGCATTCATAAAAAGCATGTCCTGAAAAAGTATGTGCACTTTAACATCATTAAAGTGCCATACAAATTGTATGCAGTAATGGAAGACTTCATAAAAAATGGATACTTGTTATATATCTTGTGTAAAAAATGGTTAAATTGAATGTTCAGCATTAGAATTGTTAATCTTATCTAAGCCCCATCTCTTGCAATGTAAGTCTAATTTTGTGCATCACTTATAGTCTAATCTTGTCTGTTGGTAAGCTGATATTTTAATTTGATGCATTCCCATCCATTAGAGATTTTTTCTTTGAAAACTGACTGAAAGCACATGGCACTCTGGCACAAAGTCAAAGTAAATTGGAACTTGCACTATGAATCATGTAAACATAGGATTTCACGGTAACGATCATTTCCGGTAATGTGTCGTTACTGTGCTGGAAAAACAACAGAACTGAAATTTTGTTTTCCATAAGTATTGACAGCAAAAATACAAACATTTTTGTGTCAAAACATTTCCAGTTTGTATACGATTTAATAACTTTAAAAATGTGAAGTTTGTCCGCGGTAATCTGCAGCAAGCAAGATTAGTTTTAGAAAGTTTCATTTTGCACGTCTTTCTGTCGATCTTGTAACCTACCATCCCAGAATGCATTGCATATCTTTTGTAACATTGATTCAGATGTGTTACCATTCATTAAAGTTATGTGCACAAATTATATTATGGATTTAAAGATCGTTAGAAATAGTTAATATACACACATGCACAAATTATTCTATCAAGACTCGGTTCCCATCACCTGTTTAATGGAACCAAAAAATCATTACCAATGGGTTTCCATGAGCCTTGGCTACAGAACCGGGGGAACGGGATCTAGCTCAAATGGTAGCGTGTCTCCCTGTGAACCGGTAGGTCGTCGGATCGATCCTTTTCAGTGGACCCATTTGTATAATAAGCTATTTTCCATTCCAACCAGTGGTCCACAACTGGTTCATCAAAGGCTGTGGTATGTGCTGTCCTGTCTGTGGGAAAGAGTAGCCTATGTGGTGGCAGTGGGTTTCCTCTAAATAAATATGCCCGAATCACAATATGATTGATGTCAAAAAGCAGATGATAAGAATAAAATCAATGTGCTCTAGAGGCGTCGTTAAACAAAACAAACTTTAATTTTTTCCCTTGTTTATGGGCTATCTTGTTTTAGGGAAAGTGATATAAAAGGTCTGGACAGTCTCTGCAGCACTTTTTTTTGCCATGTAATAAAAATAAATAAAAATATTGTTTTTCTTATTATTAAAAATATACTTCAGGCTAAAATTGTCATGGAAAATGCCATGGACACTATTTCTCAATAGCATATATTTTGCTGTACATGTTTTATTAATTGCAAGGGTTGAATGTATCATATGGCAAAAGAGTTCAACGCCTACAACAACATGCTTAAACTGTAATTGGATATAAGGAGAATATAAACATGAAACTTAAAAACTATAAAAACTGCATGGAGGTTCACATACGTAAAAGTGTTCATAGACTTATAGCTAATAGAAATTCCATGAGATTACCATGGCATTCCCCAAAACTTCCAAGACTCGTTATACATGGATTTACAGTGGTGGATAATTAAAATATTGACAAATAAAGTAAAGTTTGTTTTATTTAACGACGCCTCTAGAGCACATTGATTTTTATCTGATCATTAGACGTCATACATATGGTCATTCTGACATATGTCTTAAGAGGAAACTCGCTGCTGCCACTGTACAGGATTCCTACACTTTTAGCTGAACACATTTCCATAACTTTCCAGGACTTTCAACCACCCTTTTCCAGTACTTTTCCAACTTAACCGTACACACTTAACTGTATATCTCATTCTCATTAAAATCTCGGAAGACGCTGACTTCGATTTTCCATAACTTTCCAATACTTTTTAATAAAATTCCACTTTTCCAGGACTTTCCAGGTTTTCCATAACCGCGTAAGAACCCTGCCACATAGGTTACTCCTTCCAATAAGCAGCAAGGGATCTTTTATATGCACCGTCCCACAGACAGGAAAACACATACCATGGCCTTTGATAAACCAGTTGTGGACCACTGGTTGGAATGGAAAATATTGACAAAATAAACTGTGAAATAGGACATCTTTACTGTTTATTGTTGATAAAATAGATTTTTTATTATTATTTTTTGTTATAAGTTTTATTTCAGGATCTGATTCCAGCGTAGTCAACTTTAATTATACCCCACTTCCGTCCTCGTTGTCATGGTTTCTTTTGCTTTAAAGTGTAGGTGTATTCACCGGTACACCTACACATTTCAGTTACAACTGTAGGAATATCTTACACTACTTATTACAAACAGACATGAAATTTGCATACATAACATTTTATTAATATAACATCAATGTGACAATACATAGAAATCAAAGAAAACTAAAATAATTTGCCTTATGAAGACTTGAACAACGGGCCATCGACACTGTGAACCAGCTCTTTATCCTACTGCACTAATCAAACGAGTTGGTAAAATGCGTATTAAAACATCTAATCAATCAAATTATGGAATTTAACAATTATTTTCAGTATTTTTCTATATGATACTGTCTAGCACATGCTCTAGAGGCATGGTTAAATAAAATAAATTTTACTTTACTTTGGGACCTAAACTCAAATCAACATGCTCTGGAGGCTTCATTAAATAAAACAAACTTATCTTTACTTTGCTCTTTGGGACCTAAACTCTTACTCAAATCACTGAAGAGAGTTTGCAATGTCGTGTTCGTTATTTGTATGTCTACTAGACTCAGTAATATGGCACAGGACTCTGGTCTTTGGTCTAAATTTTTGCAAGCTGGCTGTTGGATACAGTCTGAGGGTAAAATTTGCTTGTTCAAAATCATCATAAACTAACCTGTCTCGGTCCACAGCGCCAGGCTGGCCATGGAACTCGGGAAGCAAGGTCGGCCGACGTTTGCTTGTGGTCGCCTGCAGGAATTCGGCCTGTTGCATGCGATCGCGGAAATCTGCTTGCTGAAATATACAAAATTCAACAAAAGTTAATAAAGCTATATTAAAAAGTATAACAGATAAAAAGCACATTTTAACTTCAGAATCCTAGGTTTTATTTATTTTTTGTTGGGGGGTGGGGGTCTTTATACAACCATATATTAAATTAAGCATCCCAGGTTATTACTATTAACAAATTATAAAATATTAAAGTGTTTCCAAGGAATTTTAAAGGAAAAATAAAAACATTTAGTTTCCCAGGAACATTTCAGATTTTACTTTTTGTTAATTTATGGTATATGTAACCTTACTTCAGCAAGACTGGTCAACGTTTTTATTTAATTATTTTTACCTCACAAAGCATTCAGAAGACATGGGTATTTAAAATTTTAAACTTATTATGTTAATCTAGTACGGGCTTACATATATGCAAGTCAGGTATCATGTATAAATTAGGGTTCCACCTAGCATCTGGAAAATCATGACTCACAGGGTTTTATTTTGGGAGTCAAGTATTCAAAAATGGGAGTCACATATGACATATTATTTCAATAATTAACTGAATAACTGTCTTGTTTATATTACATACATATATTATATCCATTA
>JAULBS010035257.1:0-24139 GCA_032355785.1 Symmetromphalus regularis
TTACACACTAACAAACACCATACACACACATACACACACACCACACACATTACACACTAACAAACACCATACACACACATACACACACACCACACACATTACACACTAACAAACACCATACACACACATACACACACACCACACACATTACACACTAACAAACACCATACACACACATACACACACACCACACACATTACACACTAACAAACACCATACACACAGGTTTTTGGTGAATACTAAAATGTAGTTTGAGTTGTTATATATATTAAAGGAAAACATGAAAGAAACGAATGTTCGTTTAACGATACCGCTGCACGATGTTTAATCAGTGGCTAATGTCTTCAGAACATTTAGCTTTTTTTTGCTTTTGTTTAACGACAGCACTGGACAACATTGATTTATTGTTTGTTTGTATTTATTTTTGTGCTTTTGTAACTGAGCTGTGTCCCTAGGACAGAATGCTTAAACCTTCAGCCCAGCTACCTGTGCTGTTTGTCCAGGACAGAGGTTACGGTTAGTAGAAGAGAGGAAACGCGCTATCGTCACGCTAATGCAGCTACTGTTACCTATACGCAGCAAGGGATCTTTTATATGCAAGAAACAGACAGTGTAGCACAAACCACGGCCTTTGATGAACCAGTTGTGGACCATTGGTGATTTATTCATCTTCGGCATTTTGGATGTTAAATATTTGGAAATTTTGCTACAGTCTTCAGAGGAAACCCGCTTATTTTTTCTCTTAACAGCAAGAGATCTTTTACATGACCTTTACCATAGACATGACAACACATACCACGGCCTCTCGTATACCAGTCGCGAGTCACTGGTTGGGACGTAAAATGTCTACAATAGAAACATGCTACAACCACACAGACTACTCTTTCACCTTAAAGGCATAGTCCCACGGAATTTAAGGGGCTTCGTGGTCTAAATATTGATTACGAATGAAACTTACGTTCATTTGTGATACTATATCTCGCTTTTATATCAAACAAAATGTTTTACCTGAACCATGGTATAGGGAATTCCATGTCGAGTTTATGGTTTATGATGTATTTCTCCGTGAGCATAATTCATTGCTATTTTTAAAATATTGTTAATAAGAGGAATGCGGTGGTTATGTAAGTAGTTGAATGAATATATGGACAAATAAAATGTTTATATTTAAAATTAATTCTTTGTTTGAAAATTAATTAGGTCACGGGTCCATGGGAGTATGCGTTTAAAAGCAAGGGGTTTTGTATGACTTTTTCCACAAACAATACTCTACAGGTATCATTGGACCAAATAAAATCCCACTGACGACCATAGTAACATTTCTTAACAGAAGTAATAGAAGCAATGTTTCAAACCACTTGAACAGTATACATATATACAGTGTGACGACAGCCATTAACTATGACTCAAAGAAAATGTATTGTCACATAGCATTTTAACGACTTACATTAGACACACTCAGGTACGCATAACATGTCACTTGCACCACCCCAGTATCAACAAGTACCAAGTGTCACTTATGTAATACTTATTCTGCTAAAAAAGATACTGAAATTATTGGGGGTATGCCATAGTATTTGAAAAATACCCTCTGCCTCATATATCTACCAATCATAGCTGAGGTTTCATTCATTTCGGATAGATTTGATGCACCTCGAACTCCGACCCGCAAAATCACGTGATTTGGTACGATGCAACATATAACGGCTTTTGCTATACCAGTCGTAGACCACTAACAGGAACAATAGTGTATAAGAGATGATGTTTAATCTTTATGATTTGATGGTAATTTTTTAAGAAACTTTTTAAAATGCAAATATTAAGAAAACTAACCTCATCGCACGCATTAATAAAAGATTCCCAGTTCGTTTTCGTCTCCATGTTTTCGTATTTGCCTATAGAACGTCCAGCCTTCTTCGTCCCGGAAAACTGATCCTGCAAAATTAAAAATAGTTGTAATATTTTTGCGTACAGTATCGATTATTCTCCTTTATGTGGTTATAAACAATTTCGTTATCCGTAGTCAGTGAAGTTTTGAGACATTCAACATTAGGATTTTTATTTTTTAGCGACATCACTAGAGCACATTGATTAATTAATCATCAGCTATTGGATGTTAAACATTTCGTTATTTTGACACAGAGCCAGTCTCCAACGGGATTTGAACCACTGTCATCAGCTTGAAGTCCGACGTTCTACTGCTGGACCAAATAGGCTGGACTCTGCTTTATGTTACACGCCATCACTATTTTGAATAAGCATGTACATTTATAAATAAAGTGAAATATGAAAAAGGAAAAAAACAATTACAAAATTGCAAAAAATGACAACAAATGCATTTTGGACAAAGACATAAGAGGATTTAACATTCTATAAATCAGTATAGGTATAAAATGAAATATTTAACTTTTGCTTTACAAAACTACCATATATAAAAACATTCAGTTTTCGTCATTTCTGCTATTTTCCCCACGACTAGTATGTGAAAGACTATGTAGGCAATTTGTTTCCTATTAGCAGCAAGGATATTTTATATGTACTGTCCGATAGATAGAACAGCACATACCATGGCATTTGCTATACCAATTGTGAACCACTTGTTGGAATGAGAAATAGCTCAAAGGGCCCGCTGAAGGGGATAGTTCCACATATCTGTTCTAAAGTCACTAATCGTCTGAGATCGATGGCACTAACGGTTGCACGCTAGACTGATTTGGTAGCGTGATGTAGTGAACCGTCCGATCGATCCTTCTCAGTGGACCAATTTGCAGTTTGTGCTATTTTCCGTTCCAACCAGTGGCCCACTACTGGTTCATCAAAGGCCTTGGTATGTACTGTCCTATCTGTGGGACGATGCATATAAAAGACCACTTGCTGCTTATCGGAAAGAGTAGCCTATGTGGTGGTAGCGGTAAAATAAAAATCAATGTTTTCAAGAAGCGTCTTTAAATAAAACAAAATACTTTACTAGATTAATTTTTGCGCCTAACATTAGGTAAATATTAAATGATAGAAGATTGTGGTATCCAGTAAATTTGCTCGCCAGTGCACGTCCTTTTGAAAACGTCACGGGTCTTGATCACACGTACGCAAAAACATATAGTGTAAATGAGGCTTAATGCAGGTGTGAAAACAATTAGTTCGTATGGGAAATTACAAATATAGTTCTGCCGATTATTGAACAGTATCGATCTGTTCGTCTGTTCAGTTACAAACATTTCCAGTCACTGATTTCGCAGTCAGTGCTAATAACATCACGAAATATTGACTACTTTCTAATTGTTCAGTATGAGTGCAGTCGGGAGTTGCAGTTTGTCTCCACAGTGAAATGGTTACAGATCCAGTGGCGGATTCAAAAAATCTATTTAAGGGCCCCAATAATAATGATGCTTATTATTTAACGTTCATTTTTTAAAAATAATAATATTTCTTCAATTTTTTTTATAATCGCTACATTTAGAGGGAGTCGGGCCTCTGGGGCCCCATCTAGGTCCGCCACTGAGATCTTTGGTTGGGTACTGAACTAGAAAATATTAACTGATTAATGTGGCGTATTTATATTTTGTTCTGCTTTTTGAACATCATCAAAAGTACATTATACTTCAGGTGATTGATGTTTGATGTGGTCATATGTCTATATTTATTTAATAAATTAAGCATTCAGTTAATTCAGTATTGAGCTAGTATGCCTATGTTTCAGTGGCTGATCTAGGGGACCCAGAGATATATATCATGTACGGTAAATTATACTGACAGAAAAACGAAAACAAATTCAGTTTTGGTAATATAACGTTTTCCTCCGTAGACCAAATTTCTTTTAATTATGCTCCAGTCTAATTTGCTATGGATCCAATTAACGAACTATATAATTGAGTACGCCACACAATGGTTCGTGTGCTTATATAAATCATCGATATTTTTAATGTAATTTACATGTATGCATGTATATATGTGTATGTGGTATGTATGTATATGTGTATATACATTGTACGTATATATGCCATGTATATACATGTATGTGTATATATCATGTATATATGTGTATATATGCCATGTATGTATATTTGTGTATATGTCATGTATGTATATGTGTCATGTATGTATAATTATATATGTAAATATATGCACGGTAATGATTTCAGGGCCCCAATCCTGACATTATCAATGGATATATCTCTGGGGCAATTAAAAAAACGGGTCAAGCGTCAGTACGTGTGTTACAGCAGGCATTTTACAAGACGAGACAAGAATTTATTTACACTCGGGCCGTTGCTCATTGGCGTAGGAGGAATATACATAAAAAGAAATTGAAATATACACATTACAAGATGGTTGACCATAGAAATATTAATACAGTAGTAACTTCTCAATTGCACAGGCATTTTGCCAAAATATGTTATGCAATTAAAAGTATTATTCCTTTTTTTTTTTTTAAATCCGCCAATGTAAAATTATGTTACTATTCTTGTACTATCCGGTATAAAATCAAAGTATATTTATCAAAAAGTGATCACAAAAATCAGAAATATTCAATGTAGTAAGTAATTCTTTTTGACCATGTAATCTGGATTCTATTCTATAATAGATACAAAGATAGTATACTCACTTTGTGGTCGTTTTGTGATTATTTGATAAAAAGAAATTTATGATCCGTCATCACGTGTCCGTGTATCACTGCAAACTTTTTACCGATATAAAACAAAATATTTACCAACAAATAAAAAACATTCTTCTTTTTTTCCCCGTCAATATATGTTATGAAATATAATGATTGGTTGACCTACCGTGTCACAGTAAAGAGTATGTTTTTCGTCTTGTCATGTTTTCATGCATGAAGTTCATCAACAAACTTAGTATAATAAAGTTCAATAGTCTGTACAGATAATTAGAGCGTCCAGGCTATAGATTTGTCACGCATGCTGATTCGTTACATTTCGACCCCGGGGAAGGCATCAGTTGCAAATTATTTGAACCCCTAGTCGGGGTCAGAGGTCGTAATGCATATATGGTCTCGAGTTGTTATTGCTCGATTGTTTGTAATCAAGTTGTTATTTTTCAAGCGATACTGACTAGTGCAAACTGAGTGGTACCAAATAATTGTATAGTGGGTTATCGGATTTGTAATTTTCTAATAAAATAAGGCGTTATCTAGAGTAATTGTAAATGTACTTCTTATTTGCATACAATTCTTAATCGTTTTGGCTATTCAGTAGCGGACCACCTAACCCCCACACATTTTTCGAATGTTTGCTTTTTTACTATTTTACGAGTGGTAGGACGTGAAAATTAATTATTTTTTCACCTATTTCTATTCACTCATCACTTTTGGAACCCAACACCCCTTTTCAGAAATCCCTCTTTGGACCCGCCCTCTTAGAAATCCTGCATCCGCGCCTGCTATTAATGATAAAACCAGAAGGACTCTTCCATCAACCCCAGTCCAGTTTGGATCAGATTTTTTACATTATAGAACACAGACCTGTTATAAAGATAGATGGCGTTAATACGACAGGCTATGTAAACATGTATATTTTACTTGTTTCGACTGAAATGACATAACCTCTACACAGTATGCATTGATGCGTGCGTGTGTGTTTAGAGATATAGACAGACAGATAAACGCATCCACGGCGCATGCGGGTGTCTATTCATGTGGACCGTTATGAACCTTGTCCTCCGCAATGTACTGATGAAATGAACACCAACAAGATGCTTCTCACCCTTACCCTCTTGGTTCCTCTTGGATCTACCAAAATCGATATTCTAAGTATCTTATAAAATGATAACAAGTGTGCAATTGTAATAATTAACAAAGATGTAAAAGTCAAACATTAAACATACGTTACACTACCTAGTAACTTACGTCACTTTCTAACAGGAAAATATTTGAAGGTAGCTCTTAAAGTGACAGCTTCAAAGCGGCAGTCCTCGACAAATATTTGTGTTGTAATGTATTACATTTAAATTTAGACTTTCAGTTACATTTTTTGTGTTTTATGGTCCTTAAACAAATATTATACAAAACGAACCTGCCCAGTTGGCGTAGAGGTTAATCCGTCGGACGCACGGCTAGTAGGAACTGCGATCAAATCTCAGTTGAGGCGTAGAATTTTTAATCTCGATCTCTGCTATATCAGAGTGAGTTATCCTATCCGTAAGGCTTGATGGGTAGGTGTGTACTTCTTGCACTGATCTGTCGCAAAACAGTCTACATGTATGTCTTATACCTGATAGACGCTGAATAAACAATGTGCTAGGATGTCGTAAAATATTCCTTTCCTTTCAAATACAACACGATTTACCACACATGCGCAAAACCCATTTTATAACACTAAATAGACGTGTGGAGGCGGGAAATGTCACTAACCGTCATGCTCTCTAATTTCAATGCACTGCTTTGAAATACACACTTTCCGCGTGTGATTTCTTTTCAGTACATTGCTTTGAAATAGACACTCTCTGCGTGTTAGTTGTATTATTAATAAAGCATTGTGTCCGTACCCATTATTTTAAGTAAAATATATTAGGATTATCTGAGAAACTCATAAATTATTTCCGCCTGCTATTGAGAACGTATCGGATGAGTTACCTGTGACTAGTACATGTTAATTATTAATCCTGGCAGGGGGGTGGTCGTGTTCACGTACTTCCGTCTCTACACCGATGAGAATATAAAAGTGTCGGTTTATATAATTATCTAGTTCATCAAAACGAGTTGCAATAATGAAGAGTATACAAATAACCGAGATAATTTGTTTATTTATATAACATTTAAAATACTAGTGTACAATACAGAATCGTGAAGTTCGTTAACATTAACTGTATATCTTAAAGGCATAGTCCCACGTAATTTAAAGGGCTAATTGTCTAAATATTGATTACAAATGAAACTTACACGCATTTGGGATACTAGATCTCGCTTTCATATCACACAAGTCGTTTTAACTGAACAATGATAGAGGGTATTCCATGTCGAGTCGATCCATTTTTGTTTTCACATTTAAAATTTTCAAATTTCAAGATCGGAACTTCTCGTATTTTTTTCGGTAAAACCATTTCCGCCGTCGGAATATTCCGATAGAACGGCTTACATTCCGAACGAATTCGTCCCAATTCAAAATTGACCGTGAATCTTTGTGATACTTTGACGTTTTACTTTGTTCAATGTTGCGTGTTCTTAAAATAGTCTAGTATTAACGAGTTAGTACATCATGTATGCAATTATTAATGTACATTTCTAATATACAATTAAAAGAATCGTATAATCGAATTTTTCCTGTCAAAAATGATAAAAATGTGTAAGTATCAGGGTAATTATGGTGACTGTTAAATTTATTTTTATAATATTCAAAAAAATAATGGGGCCAAAAACAAATGGGGCGAAATAAATTGGTACGAAATGTTTTGCAGATACAAAAATATTCAGACGTTTTGAAATATTTATTTATCCATGACCATAATTCATTATTTTAAAAACAATTATAATAAGTCAGATGCGGTGGTTATGTAAGTAGTTGAATGAAGTATTTCTATGGACAAATCAAATATTTATATTTAAAATTAATTTGTTTGAAAATTAATTAGGCCACGGGTCTGTGGGACTGTGTTTAATACGTAACATTGAACATATTTTGATTGTGCCAGTCGGTTTGTATACATGTTGGCCTACTGGTTTTGATAAGTTTTAATAATTTGTACAAATTGTAACTGAACCACATGACAATTCGCTTGTGGAGTCAAAACAATGTAAAAGTATGTACATATAAAATGAAAATTGACACAGCTAACATTTATTTTTCCTTTGCAGACAGGAATTATTTCTTTCTACATCTTTGAGAGGACACTATGGCTGAAAGACCAGAGGATCTCAATTTGCCAAATGCAGTTGTTGCCAGGATTATTAAAGATGCTGTGAGTATCAGGTCACTGTTTACAAACAGTTGACTGTAGCTTAGCCTATTCAACCAGTGTGAGTCTGGTACTTATAAAATGAAGGGCTTTTTTCTTTTATAGCTCAGAAATCTTACAACCTCAACAGTTCATGCCAAATAGAAAATAAAATTACATTAGTGTGTTCTAGCCTGCATATATATATTTATGCATACTTATTTTGGTTAGCCAGTGTTTGAGGATTTTTTTAAAAAGCCACTAGCCATAGGGCTAGTAGGTTTGTGATTTCCACTAGCCCACCAAGCTGAACCACTAGCCCACCAAGCTGAACCACTAGCCCACCAAGCTGAACCATTAGCCCACCAAGCTGAACCACTAGCCCACCAAGCTGAACCACTAGCCCACCAAGCTGAACCACTGGCCCAAAGACTTGACCAAATTTTCCTTGAACATATCATATTCAACATTTTTCTTTCTATTATTACCAAATTAGCAAAACAAACATCATTGTACAAAAAAAAAACAATCGACAGATCGCATATTTCTAACTTCAGTGAGCAGTGGTGGATCTTGGTGGGGGTCCCCTAAATGAAGCAATTTAAAATAAAAATTGTTATAAAAAATGTTTAAGGGTTCTTTAGCCCACACCCCCTAATGGATTTTCTGGATCTGCCACTGGTAACTAATCTTTGAATGATGTCGATCACTCCATTACAATGTTATCTCCAATGTCAGGATAAATAAAAAGAACATACTGACAATATGCAACTCATTTGTAATTGATATCAGTGGCTGATCCAGAAAATCCATTGGGGAGGGGGAGGGTCATAAATATGATGACTATTCTTTGGATTCTTTAATAGTCCAGCAGCCAAGTAGGCATTTTTTGCTTAACCTTGTAAAAATACCCCCAAAGCAGGTTTTTGCTGATTTTGGTAGGTGAAGTAGTGTAGAATCAGAATCTGAATGTTGCCCAGGTAAACAACAAACTTGGTGATCAGGCTTCGTTCTAATATTACCAAATTAGCAAAACAAACATCACTGTACAAAAAAAAACACAATCGACAGACCGCATATTTATAACTTCAGTGACCAGTGGTGGATCTTGGCGAGGGTCCCCCTAAATGAAGCGAATTTAAAAAAAAAATTGTAATCGATATACAGTACACAGTCGCCTGGTTTTCGAGATATGTCGGTTTTCGGAATTCCCAATATGTCAGGGAGCAAGTGTAGTCCCTTGATAATTTTGTACGCAGATTTCAAAATTGCTTTTATAAACATGGCAAAAACATAAAATCGGAATAGATTTGGCAACTAAGAATACCCATTCCATAAACTAAATATGTTAGAGTATTCAAAAAATGGCCTTATACTTTTTGGACATGTTCGGTTAAATTCGGTTAAACACCGCCCCCCACCACCCCCCACCATCCCGCCCCCTGCTCCTAGCTCTTGGACTATCCGTACATTTAAAAATAAGGATAGGTGCCAACGGTATATTAAGGTATGCTTATTCATTCATAAACACGTGGTTTCATCACTTTAAATTTTGTCTATACATTTCCGAACTCTGACTTGCGTAAAGATATGATTTTAACCATAATTACAGTCATGTCGTTTAGATCTAAGTAAATTTGAAATTTGATGTGTTCCAGATTCAAAAGCATGGCAGGTTTTCAGAATGAGTTTTCCAAGTCGCAAACGTTACTCATAATGAAGGATCAATCCCCGTAGCATTCCCCGTAATTGTGTTACGAGTTATAAAACTGACACGTTTTAATTTTAAATGCTCTAGGTGAAAAACAAACGGTCGGGAAACGTTTTAGAGAGGAAATTGTCAGAAATTGAAATACGTGTTTATTTTTATCTCTGTGTTTAAGATTCGGAAAAGAATAATAATAAGATGAGATTTTTGCAAATATTGTTTACGAGGAGTGATTTAGCACATGTAATGTTTGACTCAAAGTCAAATATATAGTCTATGGTACAAGAAACGTGATATCAAAACACTACGGCGTTTAATTAAACACCTGTCTTTTAAACATTATCTTTAGTACAGATAATATATAAAAATATTTTACTTCATAACATATACAGTTGCTACTAAAAAACAAAAAGGCAAATAAAAAGTGCAAAATAAATAAACAAATATCGCTTAATAGTTTAAAGATATATAGATACAGATACAGATATAGATATAGATAAATATTATGTTTTTTATTTCATTTTCAAAACTGTTTTATCTTTATACAATACTAATACTACATTAGTTCGAGAAGAAATGCCAATGCGAGAAACAAATTAGTTTCTCTCGACTTACAGAATTGAACAAATATAGTATGGACTTTATTATAACATAACCCAATTTCTGAAATAGTTATTTGTCCTTTTTTGTCTTTATTTAATTTCAGGGGAAATTTAATCATTTACGCACACGAAATATATATTCATTTATGGTTTTGTTGAAAACGATAAAACCAAATGAAAACATAAAACGTAAGTTAGGCTATTATTCCAAAATTCATTTCGTCCTAGATTTAAATAATTTCTCGCCTGGATGTCAAATAATTTTTTTAATTAATGAATCGTTTTACTGGATTGCTGCTCAAAAACAATGTTGTACTATGTTTAACGGCTTTAACTTGAGTCCCCTACTGACAATATTCTAACCAGAGGTGCTATTTATCTTTGATCAGTGATACATGTGACAGAATAATATTTCATTCTCATGCATGTTGTGTCCTTAGGGTTTCCTTTGATTGAAAACCATTCGAGATTGTTGAGAAACTTGCAGCTGTTCAATGGGCATGTTAATGACACTGGCAACATCGGTAACGGTTTAACACGCATATGCGTTGTCAGTGATAATAGTTTTAGTTTGTCCCTGTCCAACTCGGTTTGTTTTAATTCGATGTAAATTAACTGTCTTCTGTAAAACAAAACGTTTAAATCCATAGAGACAAACGTTATATTGAAAGGAGGGAAAACAGGACTTCGTTTAATAACACCCCAGCACTTTGTTAATAAACGGCTATTAGAAGTTAAACTGGTCGTATAGGTAACACATGGTTCGCAGAAGAAAACCGATATCGTCATGTAATCTACGCCTTTTCGAAAAGCAACAAGGTGTCTGTTATATGTCAGTTTGGTTGTAGACGAAAATCAATCGATATTGTGGAATTTACTTTGTGATAGGATATAATAGGCATGTAATTACGAAAATCAGTCGATATTGTGAAATGTACTGTTAGATAGGATATAATAGGCATGTAATTACGAAAATCAGTCGATAGGGATATAATAGGCATGTAATTACGAAAATCAGTCGATATTGTAAAATGTACTGTGAGATGGGATATAATAGGCATGTAATTACGAAAATCAGGCGATATTGTGGAATTTACTGTGAGATGGGATATAATAGGCATGTAATTACGAAAATCAGTTTTTTGTCGATATTGTGAAATGTACTGTTAGATAGGATATAATAGGCATGTAATTACGAAAATCAGTCGATATTGCGATATTTACTGTGAGAGGGGATATAATAGGCATGTAATTACGAAAATCAGTCGATACTGTGGAATACTGTGAGAGGGGATATAATAGACATGTAACTAAGAAAATCAGTTGATATTGTGGAATTTACTGTAAGAGGGGATATAATAGGCATGTAATTACGAAAATCAGTCGATATTGTGGAATTTACTGTAAGTGGGGATATAACAGGCATGTAATTACGAAAATCAGTCGATATTGTGGAATTTACTGTGATAACGGATATAATAGGCATGTAATTACGAAAAACTGACGATATTGTGGAATTTACTGTAAGAGGGGATATAATAGATGTGTAATTACAAAAATCCGTCAATATTGTGGAAGTTACTGTGACAGGGGATATAATAGGCATGTAATTACGAAAATCAGGAGATATTGTGGAATTTACTGTGAAATAGGATATAATAGGCATATAATTACGAAAATCAGTCGATATTGTGGAATTTACTGTGAGAGGGGATATAATAGGCATATAATTACGAAAATCAGTCGATATTGTGGAATTTACTGTGAGAGGGGATATAATAGGCACGTAATTACGAAAATCAGTCGATATTGTGGAATTTACTGTGAAATAGGATAAAATAGGCATGTAATTACGAATACAGTCAATATTGTGGAATTTACTGTGAGATAGGATATAATAGGCATGTAATTACGAAAATCAGTCGATATTGTCGAATTTACTCTGAAATAGGATATAATAGGCATGTAATTACGAAAATCAGTGGACCCATTTGCCGTATAGGCTATTTTCCATTCTAACAGTGGTCCACAACTGGTTCATCAAAGACCGTAGTATGTGCTGTCCCGATTGTGGGACAGTGCATGTAAAATACCTCTTGCAAACTCTTTTGCGGCAGAGGGTTTCCTCTAAAAAAATGTCAGATTGACCATATGATTGACGTCCACTAGCCGATGATAAGATACAAAATCAATGTGCTCTAGAGACGTCGTTAAATAAAACAAAGTTTACTTTTGTACACCTAAACATTTCTCGCAATGTTTTGGTAGGAAGCGCCATTGTTCCAGCAGGTCGCAGGGCACTTCAATACATCAGATCCTGGACGGAAATGTCCACAATTGCAATAAGCATTTCCGTCCTTGGACAAGATCTGTTATTATCACCCCCTTGAACACATGTTAATGATACTACAAATTAATTGCAAGATCTTTCATCTTAATGAATATCAGGTTATACTAAACAGTTTTTTATTTTAGTTTGTTCCAATATTACCATTTCCTTGTATGTAAGAAATTATTCTAAACTACTCGTAAACGTAACTTACTGACTCTACTTAAATTATTATATATAATAAGATTATTTTATCTTTCTATATGTGTCATTACGGTATCTTTTTGTATGTGTAGACTTAGTATTCTGGACGATACGCAAAAGTAGCCTATCCATTTTTCTATTAATCGAATCTGTAGTTGAATCAATCGTCGCTATCCCTTTTAGCAAGAGTGGTGCGTGTTATGCATTAGTTGTGTAAACACGACGTATGAATCGCTTTACAGCTATTGGCAGTCCTCTGAATGCTTACAATTTAGTTAATGTTTTTAAATCACTATCCAGCCTTTTAAATTTTTCATGACAACATGTAAGCTTCAGTTTTGTAAGAGCATGGTCCCGGTTGCGCAGTGGTTCAGATTTACGATTCAGGATAGTAGGTACTGAGATCAAATCTTAGTTGAGGTATGGATTTTTCGATTCGCTTCCAACCAACAGTGAATGCTCAGTAAGGCTCAATGTGTATGCCACTTGCACCGACCAGTGATCCATAACTGGTTTATCAACGGCCGTATTATGAACTGTCCTCTCTTTGGCATAACATGTAAACAATCCTTTGCTGTCTATGTGTCGGAAGCGAGTTTCCTCTAAAACCACGAGTGGTAAAACACCATACATCTGACACCTAATAGCCGTAAATTATAGCCCAGTGTGTACATGAAGCAGAAGCGGATGCAGAATTACTGAAAGAGGGCGTCCAAATGTGGATTTCTGAAAACGTGGGTCCAAAAGTGATGAGTGAATATAAACGGGGAAAATATTCTTAATTTTCACGTTCTTCTACTAGGAAAAGGGTTAAAAATAATAAAATCGAGCAAACGCTTGATTCATCATTTAATGTTGTTTTTGAGCATTTGCAAATGAAAACTCTTGGTGTGAACCAGGCTTTTCAAATCATGCATATGTGACAGGGCGACTAACTTGAAGGGATGTTTTTCCAGAATTTTCTAATATTTGCAGACTTAAGCGTGCGAACGCACTTTTTCAAAATCTTAATATAAAGACTGTGAAGTTACCATAACCAGCAGTTAAGAAAAACATTTTAAAATAATATTTTTTAAATTATCTGAATTTTAATCAACAGATCTTGAAATTCAGTTTGCAAGAAACAAAAGTATTTACAAGTAACTAATGCAAAACTATTGCGTCACACAGGTAATTTATGAAGTCTTTAAAATATTATAAACCTGTTGAAAGTGATAGAATGATACGGTTTTGTTTCATTCGTCATATAATGAATATCTCATAAATCAATTAACACCATACAGGCCCGTTAAAACGATTTTGGGATGGGGACTGACGGATCGGTTACAAACCCTGAATCAAATTTTGGTTACAATGGTAAACATTGATGTGTAAAAAAAGGGTTCACAAGTTGGGGGAACATTCCCCCTCCCCTCCACTCGCTTCCACCCCTACCTCCCACCCCCGGTTCCTACGGGCAAGCATTAGCATATGGCTTTTTCGCAAAATACAGTCAGAAATAACTTGGATCATGAAATAACAGATTTGACCTGACAGCGCACACTAACTCGTATTAGTCCGCCAGTATGTTAATGATCAAATAGTTTCATTCAAGCCGAATATCTTACCATAACCATATCGAACAAAATATGCATATAAATGTAGAATATTTATGATGATGAAATTAGCAAGACATTATTAAGAAATGATTTGGTTGGAGAATTCCCTAGGGTTCTAACCATTGTACTGGGTATTCTGCGGAGAAACCGCGGGCTAGATCGCCCATATGCTGGTGGCACGATAAGCTAACACAAACCAGTGGTACAATGTCTGTTTTAAGCTTTGATATGTCAGTATCAACTGACGGACTGATATAATCGTATTACGTGTTCATATCAAATGAAAATTTCAACATGATCCCCGAGGGCAGAAATCCGCAATTTATAAGCCTTGTATACTCAACCGAAAAAGTTCAGCAAGTGTAACATGTACTCAGATGATATCTAAACAGGCCCGTTAGAGCCGGGGGCTGGTGGGGGGAGGGGTCTCAGCTCTCCCTTTTTCCCGTGTTTTTATTTCACGCAGAGATTCGTGGTTTTGCATACCACATTTTATACACACTTTGAAAAATGAGCCCTCCCCTCACTGAAAATCCGTCCTAATTATGCTAAATAACATAATTCGTAATACAAGGTGATCAAAACGTATCTCCACCCATAGCAGTCCAATGGATTTGTTTCCTTTTTCGTGATAATCTGCACTTCTGTGGTTATATCAGACGTTCGCAAAAGTTGACTATCGTTCAAAAGAAGATTCATTTTTATAAAATTAAAATGCATTTAGAATATCAATCATTTACATAAAAACTTTACAAAATGTCAACGTTATACAAGTCAAATCTGGAGCGAAGTCAGAGAGGGAAAAACGCCGAGGCAAAACCAGACGCTGGGAGCTTGAACCATGTGGATAATAAATATCAGTATTATTGGGGGAAAATAAAACAAATTTGCCTGATGCTCACTACACTTGAGTAAATATATTAACTTATAAAGTTGATAAAAATTTAGTTTGAATTAAAAAGATTGTTGACTATACTTGCCCTTACAATTTCATTCATTTCATTTATACAATGTATTAAATGTAACAGATGCTAACTTATATGCAATTAGTTAATATCAATGGGTGTGTTAGCTTGGCTTATATAATATTCATTGATTTGATGGCAGAAATGTTTAATTCTAATGGATTTTCAAGCGTTACATTAATCCTAACGAGAATCGCATCAATCACTACTCGGTAATAAAACAGTTGCTTGTCTCAGTGCAATGCAGTTTCACAGTTCGAATTGCTCTCAAGGGTATTGTTTTTAACAACCAGCAAATATTAGGTAATCACATTAATACAGAAATTTACAAAATAGTTGCTTTTCAGTTATTGATATTGCCAAAGAAGATTTGATGAATTAAAGAGATACAATGGCTTTAAATGTTTAGTGTTATTTCGGTATTTCTGGCTTTCAAATAACAACTTCCACTGATTGCAAGCCATTAAGAATTGAAATGTTAATGAAATTTCGTCATCTAATATTCATTTTCAGTAAATTCGTATTTTAGATATGATTGTGTTTTATGATTCAGGTAGTATATGACTGATTCACAAATATTTCGGGTATTTTCCATACCATTAAACATTCATGTGTTTATGAGAAAGCATATGTTTGTTCTAATACTGAGATACCTTTTAAAATGGACCTTGAGAACAAAATGTTCTTTCAACAGTTTTAGCATCAGAAGACATTTGGACAATTTTAAGACGGATGTTCGCTATCGTTAGAATGAATATACCTGCACGACACGATGCGATAATCGTTATGTGAGATATCGTTAGAATGTACCGTATATTGAGATTACATAACTCGATCCCGTAGGATACGGAATATATTACAACTCGTGTGTTTTCAATCGTACATCACGAGTGAAAGCGAGTGATGTACGATTTAAAACACACGAGCTGTAATATATTTCGTATCCTACGGGATCGATTTGTGTAATATATTTATTACACTGTGTTATTGAGTTCCCTTACACTGAAGATATTTTCTTTTGCAACTGAAAACATCGAAGAAAGCAACAAAAGAAAAAAAAGCGTGAGAATTCTATGTGCCGGCGCACTTATTTCTAATGGCATGTACATACAAATCCGTACACAAAGTTCTTACAGTATACAAGAAAAGCAAAAAGAAAAGGCACATTCGTCACATGAATAAAAGAAATTTAATAAACTAATAATATATTGTTTTAATAAAACGTGATACCAACAAAATCTTTAAAGAACAGTGATGTAGCAACATGTGTTGCTTCGTCATCATTCATATTACCGAAATTACATATAGTCTAATTTGTAATGACGTCATTTCCTGTTTATCAGCGTTATCACCTGAATCAATTTTAGAATGTTTAGCATTTCGGATTAGCCTAGAATTACATCGAATATAACTGTGTTTTAACTTATAGCTAGTGTTTAAAATGTATTTTCTGGAGATGTTAAAAGTATTCTATTATTTTGAAAGAACTGGTAGGTACATGTACTAAAACCCTTGTTGCTTAGCCTGTTTATTGTTTGTTTACCATGACAGGCAATACACATTTGTTATTATTATGTAATTTTTATTTTTTTAAAATGCCTTTAATGATATTTACCCATATGAATTGAGATTTGTGCGTATAGTATAATCTTTTTGAGGATTTTTTTTTTAAAGAATGAAATGAAACAAATCAACAAACGTGGTCTAATACGTGCAATTTACGAATGGAAATTAAAATAGTTGTTGGTCACATGATGAGAGGTCATGACCTCTCAAAATCGGTATCTCACATTGTGAGATCAAAAAATATCCCATGTCTATATCCTCCACCGTGGTGTAATAAATTTCTTATTATATCAATAAAAACAAATACAGTACAGTATATAACTCTGACTCACTTAAATTGTAAACAACACATGTTTACAATGTTCTTATAAACAGTTTTACCAGTTTCTGGGTATTAATAATAAATACAGTAATGTTTAACTGATACATTTAAAGTAGAAACAGGACATAACAGACAAATTTAAGCAGAGACTTTAACAGTTTGATGCCACCATTTTAAATTTAGACTAATGAAAGATTTATTAAGATACAGTAAATGAAAGATTTTTATTTGGTTTCTCATGATTAAAAACCTAAGTAATTAAAATATCTTTAAAATGAAGATTTGGGAAAATAGTGTATTAAAAGTTTTCTTAAAGGGTTCTCATGCTTTAAAATATTAAAATATTATTTTAGTCTAACAAAAACTTCAATAGATCTACAAGTGATGTTATTTTCAATGGCTAAGTAATGACCATCTTGGATTTACACAAATTAAAAATGTCTCAAAATAAGTAGTTTTTCTTTTTTAGCTTTCTTGTCCTGACATTAAAATACCATTTTAGATTGATCATAAATTCCAGCTTAAGTGGATATATAGTAAAAAGTGAATCTTTATTGAGGCTATTTTTGGTTTATGCAAATTAGAAAATTTTCTCATGAAATACAAAATGTCATCTAGCTTATTCTTGATATTTATCTTCTCTTGGACCAGAAAACAGCAAAGAAATATAGTAAAGAAACATTGTAAAAATACAAAATATCATCTAGCTTATTCTTGATATTTATCTTCTCTTGGACTAGAAAACAGTAAAGAAACATTGTAAAAATACAAAATGTTATCTAGTTTATTCTTAATATTTATCTTCTCTTGGACCAGAAAACAGCAAAGAAACATTGTAAATATACAAAATGTCATCTAGCTTATTCTTGATATTTATCTTCTCTTGGACCAGAAAACAGCAAAGAAACATTGTAAAAATACAAAATGTTATCTAGCTTATTCTTGATATTTATCTTCTCTTGGACCAGAAAACAACAAAGAAACATTGTAAAAATACAAATCCAGATTGAGTGCTTTGGCTGCTGGACTATTAATAATAATAAATACAGTACTATATAACTGACTTAAAACTGTAAATACATGTACACAATGTTCTTATCAACAGTTGTATATACAGGTAGATACAGATCGGTATCTCTTAATAGTAAAACTCTAATAAACATGGTATGTAACTATTTGACCCAGTTAAATTAAGTTGTAAACAAGAGTTCCAGTTCAAAGTCCATGTTTACAATATGTCTGAATATCTGTCATCAAAGGCCACACCAAAATAATAATAGTTTGCTGTAACATACAAATGTACAGGTAATCTTATACAACTATCAACATGACTGATCCTGGCCTGTGGACGTTTGGTGGAGCTAGTAAAATATTTATCAACTTTATTGCCAATGTAAAATAGATAAAAAATCTATTTTACATTGGCAATAAAGTTGATAAAGGCATGGAATTTATTTTCACTTTTTTTGTATCTGAAAGAAATTTCCAAGTTTAAATTTCATCTTAAAATTATTTATTAATCTACTAAATATTACATTCTCAAAGATTCATGAAAATTGACTGATTTTAGGGAAATCATAAAAATGTATTCCTGTATTTTACAATGTACAAAGGCTAACAGGACCACCAACAGAACTAAACTGATGGCTGAATGTAAAAACAGTTAAATAAGTGTCATGTAAAATAAAAATGTTTTTATAATTCAGTTTCTTTTTTTATATAGGCTGCCCTAAGTATGCAAAATGACATGTGCAAGAACTTTGATTCTTTGCTGATTATAATTGGGCCAAAATTGATAAAATGGACTTAAGTTTTTTTTTCCAGTCAGACCTCGAAATGTGCCACACTATGTACATACTGTACACCTTTACCACTGGAAAGAATTTATAATATAATTTATCAGTATAGTAATCAATGAGGAATATGCAGGCATTTTAAATTTTATTAAGTACTTGCCTTACAGATTTTCTTCTCTAAATCTTTGATCAGTTAGCTGCCAATTTAATTTTGCTTTTGTTGACATTTTAGAAAATAATGATCAGAAGAGGAAAAAATAAAATCATTCATTGTACAGAATGGTGATGTTTGTTTTGACAATAAAGCTGTTTTATTATAGTGATAATCAGCTTTAAAATATTTATTTTCTTTATTCTTTTATGGTTTTTAGTTGGCAGAGGCATAATATAAAAAAAATCCCAAAAGATTAAAAGTCTTACACAGCCCTCGAAATTCAGACCGTCTTGCAATTGCAATTTAGTTTAAATAATAACAAATATCCAATAATGATACAAATTCTGTCACAGATCAATTTTGCAACCGCTTTTTGTGACAGCACCATTGAATGCAGTTGTGAATTTCAAGGGCTTCTTACATGCAAGAAAATCAACATATATGTATACTGCTCAAAACAATATAAGGGTCTTTTTTTTACTGTAAATATACTGTTCGAAATAATATGTCTTTTTTAATGACTAAATATACTACTCAAAACAATATAAGGTCTTTTTATTACTGTAAATATACAACTCAAAACAATATAAGGTCCTATGTAAAGGACCTTATATTGTTTTGAGTAGTATATATTTACAGTAATAAAAGTGAGTTTTTGTCTAGTTCACACAAACATTGACTAGCTATACAGGTAGACAGGACAGTTTGCTTGTGTCTGCATACCACCATTGATGTGCTATTTGTAACAGTATACTGTAATAAATGCACTGTTTACATCTTTACTCCCGTCCTCTCAGATCTCTACACTATCAGTATAACAATGAATTTCAGCTCTTTCCCATGTGATAATGTTCCAACTCTCGCCTGATTAATGTAGTCATGAACATGGAATACTAATGTAGTTAGACAATACATACATATAATGTATACATTTATTCAACATAAGAAAACCTTATCTACATTCTGTAGGGCGTTATCCAGGGCTGCTCCACTAAGTACACATCAAACAGATTTAACTTTTTAGCCTCAGGGTACACATATTAGTCTTGAGCTGTTTTCTCAAAATATGGCAAACCATTGTGTTTCAGTCTCTCTGTTTGAGTTCACTAATTACAGATAATAAAATATGGCAAACCATTGTGTTTCAGTCTCTCTGTTTGAGTTCACTAATTACAGATAATAAAAGTACACATACCAAGTCGGTTCCCATACTACTTAGATAATTATTTTACATCAGTTTTACAGCTACACCAACAATTTTAAAGGTAAAACAATAGTTTTACAGGTAAAGCAACAGAAAAATACATTATTAGATATCTGTGTTTTACATGTATTGTAAAATACATGTAATCCTGAATAACAATTTTGGTTGATTGCCAGTAAATTGGTTTGGGCTATAATGATATAGATGTGTATCTTGAAAATATTTTCTATGAGATTTTCTTGTTTTTATCTTTTCATTAATTTGCTAACTACATATCAATGCCAACGAATGATTCTCTAGTACCATACAGCTTCCTCTGGTGTTGCTGTAGTTGTCCATGTTGTATCTGTTGTAGAAGTTTACAGTCTTGAAAGACTGTTCCAAGCCTGGAAATAAGTGGCTGGTCAACGACATTGACCAGTACAAATTTGTCATTTTGAGAGATTTGACAGTCACAATATTAATTGCGTCTGTCATTTTGTCGGACACTCATGTTTTAACTTTTAGTAAAAGTAGCATTTCTGTATAAAGTCGGCTTCATGCAGGTTGTGTCTGCTGAATAAATTTATGAAGAATTAAATAATAAAAAGCATATTCCATAAAAACTAAATTGTGTATTATGTTTAAATTGTTCATATTAAATCGTGTGTGAGGAACATTTTCTTTAATGTCTGGCACAAATTGACTGATGCTGGACATTTTGACCAGCTGAACTGAACTAATTATTTCCAGGCCTGCTGTTCTGCTTCTCCACAACAGCACACTGAAGAAGGTGCCATTGGAACGCTTATTCATGTGCCATTATGTTCAACATGCTGTGTTATAGCCTGTCAGAATATGATGATCTCTTCATGCTTTTCATTATTTCCGCGGTCTTCCAGTCCTGGCAAATATTTGACAAATTTTCCATTCTTTATGTTTTCTAGGATGTGAGGGAACCTGGTGGGCACGTGTATGCATGTATATATGTATATATAAATAAATAGCAGATTCCTAATTTTATTTATGATGAAGTTGTTTGAAGTCAGTACTGTAGAAGCTAGTGAATGCATGTATGTTCTACACAAAAACAGCTTTTTGAAAAGAATTTTGTACATGTTCCATTTTTAGACTCTGGATGTTCAGCGATTTTATATAAAACTAATCCTTTAACAGATTTCTCTGATGCCAGAAGATTAGGTGTGGGTTTTTTTTTTTTTTTTTACAGGCAGTGCACCATGACCACAAGGACACACATAAACAATTACTAATTGTTCAGTGTCATGCAAGGAAATAATAAATTGATTAAGTTTAAAAGCAAAAGTTTATCAGCCCATTATCTACTGAATGAGCTATTTCACTGATAAACTTGTGCTTTAAAAATGAATCACTTTATCTTTCTTAACAAAACACTGAACAATGGTATTATTGTGCTCATGGCAGCCAAATGTCAAATGTATGCTACAAGCATTATATACTTTGTAACTTGCATTGGCTAATGAAGCTTAGACCAGAAAGGATTAACAATTACATTTTGGAGAAATCCTAAATAATGAAATTATCTAAAACTAAATTTTGCTTATAGTGTGACATTAGGGTCAATCAAAGAATTGTATTTTCCTGAAAACTATAATGTTTTGAAAACACATCACAAAGATAAGCTGAACCAAGTTTAACCTTTTCAATGTGCTGTAGATGTATGATGTACATCCTAAATTTGCATCAAAATGCATCAGCAGCGAAAGGGTTAATATTACTGACCATAAATTGTAATGGTGATGCCTGTGCTGAATTCAGATTTGTAGGCTGCCTGTCGACATTACATTGCTGTCTTTATAGTGTAGGGCAAAAAGAAATTGACCAAATGTTAACACAGCCTTGGCTCCAGTTAATTACATTATATTTGTATACAGTATAAACATGTAAGGTTTACCAAACCGGTAGCCATTATGATGCAGTGTTTACACCCACATAACAAGAGGTGAAGAAACTTGGCGGGTACCCATGCTAGCCTCAAGAATGTCTCAACGTTTTTGGTTTTGTGCACAGAATTAACTGCTTCAGTCACCCCACGCCCGACTGTCTGCATAAGCTTGCAGTGGCTGTCAAATGATTTTCTGCTAGACCTGTTTTCACAGACTGATAAGATCCATTCCCTATTCAGATGGTGGCCATTTCAAAACAAATATTAACATTTATTAACACTATCATCAAACATCAAAGTCATTTCCATGACTTTATAGTCCACTCACAAGATATTACGCTACGTTACTTAACACTTGCCGTTTTGACACTCTATACAGCTTGCCTGTATCTGTCTGTCATAGCTATCAATATTTGTCAGTTTATACCAAAACAAATGGGCTGTGAAGTGTATGTGGTTCACGGAATGCCGCACATACTACATGAACATATCTGCAACCCACATGTGGTGGCTTCCATGTATTATATACAGAATATAAGGATGAGAAGATTCTAAAACTCTCTCCTTGGTGAATTGTGAAAAACTGAACAGTCCCATTATATCAAAATGGACATCATTTAGAAGTTGATACAATATACTCAGAAACTGGAATTGTTTTTATTCCTCAGTATTAGCTATTGGAAGAGGTACCACCACAAAGACATTTTTTTTCAATTAAAACAGCCAGATTGTCTTGTCAGAAGATAAAAGGGAGCAGAGAATTGTGGTCTTTTCTTTTTTGGGAGACAGATAAGACAGAAATTTAAGATTTTTACAGACTTTTATTGGTAAACCTGAAATTCAAAGACAACCAAGATCTTGATTTTTATTTTTTTTTTATTTTTTTATATTTTTTTTTATATATATATATATAAAGATTTTCAAGATGGGTAAACCCTGATCATGTATGTAATTAAATTATTTCACTTTTATCAATTAGTGTGAACCTTTTTATTTGGTTGAGTACAATACCAGACAATAGACAAAAACATCAACCAAATAATGCTATTTTCAGACCACGTTACTTAAATACTTAACAATATGTTTATTATTTCTAAAATATAAGTTAACAAAACTGGCTTTATAATAATTTAAACTAAATCCAAGGAAGACTATGTTCAGAGATGATCAATGAAATGGCTTCTTGAAGGGATCCGACACCTGCTTTTAAAACACCAAGATGGTTTCCCACATAAATCTTGATTAGTGAAAGTTATGTCCATCAGTCACATAACATTTTATCATGTAAATCACACACATGTGCATAAAGTTTTTTTACTGGAGCATCATGGTGGACTATAAAAAATAGTTAAAATCCATTGGTTCAATTTTCAGCATCTTTTTTTTTCACTGATGCATGATACATCAAAGTTTTAGCAGGTGGCCAGTAATTTAATATATAAAGAGACAGATGGGAAATTCATTTTATGTATTTGGGAAAGTTTAAAGTTTGGATTTAGGGAACTGCAAGTACATGTATATGACAGTATGTGTATGTATGAACATACAAATGAACATGCTAATATTAAGAATACTGACTGAGAAAAAAATGTTTTAAATTAAATAAGTTTAAAAAGGTATAAACACCTTTTTATAATAAAAAAAACTTTTTATCAGAGATATATTGAATTTGTTTGATACCATAGTCACATCATGTATTTTATGAACAACAACTTTTTTAAATTATCACTTTTGAATTATCACTTCTGTTACCATGCAACCATATACAGTTTAAAATATTAATAAAATAAAACTGCACATATATATGCTGTATGAAATATATACATGTGCTGTATGAAATATATGTGCTGTATGAAATATATGTGCTGTATGAAGTATATGTGCTGTATGAAATATATGTG
>JAULBS010035258.1:0-10146 GCA_032355785.1 Symmetromphalus regularis
GTAGTAGTAGTAGTAGTAGTAGTAGTAGCAGTAGTAGTATTGCTATTATTATTATTATATTTATGTATTTATTTTTTACTAAAAGGCCTGTCAGCTAAGATATTAAGATATAAAATTAGAGTGATCTGAATATCTTATTACTTTTAAAATGAATGTACAATTATTTCTAGATATCAGTTTTCACCGGATGTCTGAAAGTGTGTACATTAGTACGTCTGTTGGTGTCAGGATTCGTGTGGACAATGATGGATTTGTTGCTATATCTCTGGCAAAAGAAGTTTTAAAAGGAATGAACATAGTTGGCATGTGTGGCAATGCTAACCTTGATAGTAAAGGTAGGTTGTATTTAATTGTGGGTTATTGTCAATATTTTTCTATTTGTACTCAGATTACATTTAGGTGGAGAAAGTCAAGGCCAATAGACAAATTTCTATAATTAAAGGTTTGTTTTTGTTTAATGACACCACTAGAAAACATTGATTTATTAATCATTGGCTATTAGATGTCAAAAATCTGGTAATTTTGACACATAGTCAAGTGTGAGCCAGCCTCCAATGGGTTTTGAACCACTGTCTTCATCTTGAGGTCCTATGTTCTACCACAGAGGCTCACCCTTTTATCAGTAAAATGTTGATTGAAATCCTGAAATGAAATTTAATGGGATGGTAGAGGGGTATGGAAATTGTTACACTCTGAATGAATAGGTAAATGTTGATAACTGAATAATCCTTTGCTTTAGATTTTAAAAATAAGTTAAAACCAAGGTTGATAAAAAGTGCCCTATGTGGTAGCAATACATTTCTTTTCCAAATCTGGATCAAATTTAACCAAATATTGTAACTATGTTTACAAAAGGAAGCTTCATTTTTAAATTCAGTGTTGATCTTATTTGCTTGCTATGATATTTATCTGGTATCCGTACATCTGGCTGTCCGGTGTCTGTCCATACATCATCTTTCCTTTAATGTCTGTCTCCTCCTACAGATTTAATTGGATGGTCCTGAAACTTAGTGTAGTGATTCCTTAGATCATTCATTACAAACTAATGGAGAAATATTTCAGACTTTTTTAAAATGAATTTTGAATGGATGATTCTGAAGCTTGGTATAGTTATTGTTAGGGTTTGATGCTGATGAAATCTTAATTTAGTTTTTTAAAGTCTACCTCTTCCTAGTTTTGTTTGGGTCATTCTAAATCAAAGCACAGAATTTCTCTTTGACAGTTCCTATATATTAACAGAGAGAAATTTACATATTTTGAATTTTAATGATTTTAAATTTTAGACATTGTTAATTTTAAGGTTCTCTTCTATAGAAATTCCTTTTGATGACTTTATAATTTTGAAATTTACAGATGAAGTGAAGTTGGCAACCAATCAGTATGAAGCAAACAAACATGGAGAGTTTTTCACAGACAAGACGAACGTAAGTCATTACAAGAAACAGGACTCTCACTGGACTTTCTCCATTGGGAGTTACTTGAGAATTTTGATGAAATCCTGAGAGTCACATAATAGGAATTTAAGTAAAAATTCTTAACATGAGAGTCAATGTCCGAGTTCCATGCTTCAAAAGACTCTTTTTGGTGGTCAATCAGAGCCCTGAGATAAATTGTGTTCTCAACCTGGTATTACCATTGTTTTGAAGTGATTCATGAGTACAAGTTTTTATGATTTTGTCTATATGATGTTTAAACTCTGTCTTGTGCAGAGATACAGTATTAATCATAACAGTTACATGATTTTGATTTAGTAACTCAACACAACCTAGAAATGGTTTCATAGTAGAAATGGTTTCATAGTAGAAATGGTTTCATAGTAGAAATGGTTTCATAGTAGAAATGGTTTCATGGTAAAAACAACTTGTAAACCAAGTAATATACTGTTCAAAATAACTAGGGGATATCTGAGTTCAAATATTTATAAATTTCAAATTAAAAGTGATACAAATTTCAAAATAGATGTAAACTATCATGGTCGGCACCAAATACCTACCTTCTCAACTATGAAACAAATGTGGGGCATTATCAGGCAAAATCATAAACATTCAAAACATTTTTAAGATTTAGTTACTGCTTTCTGTTCCAACCAGTGGTTCATAACTGGTTCATCATAGGCCATGGTATGTGCTTTCCTGTCTGTGGGATTGTGTATATAAAAAGACCCCTTGTTACTTATCGAAAAAAGTAGCTTATATGGTGGTAGTGGGTTTCCTTTAAATAAATATGTCAGAATGACCATATGATAGAGGTCCAATAGCCGATGATAAGATAAATATCAATGTGCTCTAGAGGCGTTATTAAATAAAACAAACTTTACTTCTATTTAATTAATGCCCTACAAGAATAGAACAGAATACACCCAAATTGTTAATGGAAGTTAATCTGGAGTATGGCACGAATGCTCCATGCACGTTTAGAGAACTTCAGTGGTTTTACCCGTTGTTAATGAAAACATTACTGGTCATCATAAACTTGACTTTCACAATCTCTACCTTGCTTCCTGTCTGGATCTGCTTCTCTCATACCTCTGTACCCTGGCATAAAGATTTTATGGCAGTAGTGTGTCACATCACTGTTTTTGCTTTGCCAATTGTTGCTATAAATATTCCACTTTTCTTGTTATTTATTTTCCATTCCAACCACTGGTCCACAACTGGTTCATGAAAGGCTGTAGTATGTGCTATCCTGTCTCTGGGACGTAGCATATAAAAGACCCCTTGCTGTTTATCAGAAAGAGTAGCCTATGTGAGAGCAGCGGGTTTCCTCTAAATAAATATGTCCTCAGAGGACTCATTCTCTGATTGTTTTTTTCTCTCATCCCAGCCAGTAGCCTTGAAGGTATATCAAACATCTTGGTATGACCTGTCTGTGGGAAAATATCCTTTGCTGCTAATGGAATAATGTTGCAAGTTTCTTCTGATAATTATGTGTGAGAATTACCAAATATTTGTCATCCAATAGCTAGTGATTAATATATCATTGAGCTCTAGTGGTGTTCTTAAACATCAACTAAACTTTTATTCCACAGTCTAAATATTTGTGTTATTGTCTTCAATCCGCTGATGGTAGTTAAGATCAAATACTTATAAAATACATATTATTAAAAGTTAAGTAATGTTTTTCAGTGTGGTGCAACTTTGCCAGAATGTGAACCTGCTGATATGGCGGATGCCATCAACGCCTGCTCATTTTTACGATCTCGGGTCTTTGAACCTTGTCATGGTACGGTAAGTTGGTCAAGTTTATTTCAGTGATTATTACAGGCTGAGGTGCTGAAATGCTTGGTAACTCTCTTACTAAGTTTTTTTTTATGTCATAATTTGTTGTCCTTTCAAATCTTTAATATAATCCTATCAGACTCAAGGCTGGTAGGTACTGTGATCAAATCTCAGTTGAGGCATGGGATTTGTAATCTTGATATCAACTACAACCCATAAGACCCAGTGGGTAGATGTACACCACGTTTACTGACCAGTGGTCTACCCGTGTTTCATAAAAGGCCATGGTATGTGTTATCCTGTCTGTAGGAAAGAGCATATAAAATATCCCTTGCTACTAATTGGAAAGAGTAGCCTATGTGGTGGTAGCAGGTTTCCTCTAAAAATCATGAGTCATAAAACACCATATGACAGAAACCTAATAGCTGATGAATAAAAAGTGTGCTGGGGACCTTGTTAAACAGACAATTCTTTCCTTTATAACCATATATTATATCTCAAACATGCAATTTATATGGTTTTAACATTTATCCTAATTTTGAACACCCTTCTATTTTACTGAATTCCTCTTATTCTAGGTTCCTAATCCTAATTTTGAACACCCTTCTATTTCACTGAATTCCTTTTATTCTAGGTTCCTAATCCTAATTTTGGACACCCTTCTATTTCACTGAATTCCACTTATTGTAGGATCCTTATCCAAATTTGGGACACCCTTCTATTTCACTGAATTCTTCATATTGTAGGTTCCTTATCTGATGTTTGAGAAGACTTGTCAGAAGGCTTATTGTGCTGCTTCTATGAGCAAAAAGGACCTTGCACGATGCGATGCCATACAAAACTATGCAACAGAATGTTCTCTGCAGTATATCATTGTGTCCTGGAGATCTTCAAACATGTGTCGTAAGTGTTTTTCTTTCACTGTTCAATTAGCAGATGTAAATAAAGCAGATCCAGGGGGAAGGTAGTGGCAGTGCACACACACACACCACACCACACACACACACACACACACACACACACACACACACGCCTTTTATCATAAAAACACTATAATATAACCATCATGAAATTCTTGGTTGGTGGGATTTTGTAAGTTGCTTATACCTATCCATTGAGTCTTGCAAATCACTCACTCTGGATTGGATCAGGTATTGAGATAAAAAAAAATCCCATGCCTCGACTGAGATTTGATCCCAGAACCTACCAGCCATGACCACTGCACCACTGAGGCCAGTGTAAACATGGCAGATCCAGGGGTGTTCAACTGGTCGGTACTGTGATTAAATCATTTCATAAAAAATCATTTTGATTATAAACAACAGCTTTTTAAATTTTTAAAAGAAACTAATTTATATAATAAATTAGTTTTTCATCAATGATATACTGAATTTGTTTACCATAGACTTAGTTGTTAGTATGTTTGGTATCACTTTATTGTACATACATTTTTTAATATCATTGATTTGTGTATATATATTGTTGTTATTTTCTTAAAAGGTATGTCCCCTAATAGTCTATGTTTTCTTTCATGCTGGAGTGTCGTTAAATAAATACTGACCAGTGGTACACAACTGAGCTGAGGTGTATGCCCAGAACAATGTGTTTGAACCAGCACATTAAACATGTCCCTCCTTTCTCAAATTCCATGTGGTTGTGGGATATGTCTCTCTTGTATAAATATTTTTATCTTTATGAAAAATTATGAAATAGTTTTAATTTTATTACTTAACTGTTGCATTAGTTTTGGATGCAGTATGCTACTGGATATAAAATTTCATGATGTCTCCTCATTTAGAGCCGATTTCTCATTGACCACTCAAAGCAGCTAGGTTTAAACATTCAGTCAAGATCAACTGAACTTAGATCATAATAAATCATGGGTCATTTCAGTCCCTATTTCAAGTGTGAAATCATTATCTTGGTCAGTGGTCAGGTAAACAAGGCTGTTCCATGAAGCAGACATTTCATGTACATGTACCACTTCACATTTTCATGTTTTGTTTGTTTTTGTCAGTTATGATAGTGCATAGTAACAATTATACCTCATATGAATGAGAGATACATATTACTATTATTAGTGAACATAGGGGTGTTATCGAGGACAAAAAAACTGATAGCAGAAGCAACAGTGAAAAAGAATAACCTCTAAATACAATGCAGATGAAGGCACCTGAAATCATGCAACAAAACAAAAGAATACTGAAAAAACCTCAAAACTTGGGCAAAAAAACCTAAAACCATTGTGAGGTAGGAAATATTCCGCATCGGGGGAAGCTCTGCTGTATAGAGTCCAACTACTGAAGATAAAGCAATGGAAGGAATTATCCAAAATGTATACGACCCTCTGCGTAATAATTTTGATGATGCCATACTGAATGAAAATGGTACGTGTATATTTTAATTTTTAAAATGACTTATTTAGATAATAGTTATTAATACATAATTGTTTTTTTAACCTTTGGTGAGTGAGGGGGAGGTTTTAACCTATAAACGACCAGATGCAAAGGAAAAAATGTCCGAACAGAGGTTTAACCCCCAACTCACCAACCCTTGCCCCTTGGATCTACTTCTGGTATCAGTTACATCTATTAAACAAAACAAGGCTACATCGTTTATTAAATAACATGAAATGAATTTTTAATATGACAAATGGCATAAAATACAATACAGTGTTTATACCATAATAATAGAATAATAATTTTATGTTACAGCTGTCCCATCTGAGGTCCAGAACACATCTTATGTACAGTCTGATGTACCTGAAAATGTTGTAGTCAATGCATCTGATATGTCAACAGAAACTGTTCAACAACAACAACCAGCACCTGTAACTTCATCACTGCCAATCACAAAGGAAAAGTTGCAGTCATCTTTCGTACAGTTAATTAAAAAAGTTGTAGACAGTGCACTTGGAACGTCAAAAGAAATTGTTCAACAACAACAGCCAGCACCTGTGATGACATCACAGCCAGTCACAAAGAAAACATCGCAGTCACCCTACATACAGTCTGAGGTACCTGAAAACGTTGTAACCAGTGCATCTGGACCATCAACAGAAACTGTTACAGATGTCCCACCTGAGGTCCAAATCATAAAGGAAAAGTCTGAGGTAACTGAAAATGTAGCCAGTGCATCTGATACGTCAACAAAACCTGTTCAACAACAACAACTGCCACCTGTGACTTCATCGCTGCCGAGTGTGTCTCATAAGAAATCACTTACAACTGCAAAAAGAACTTATGAAGATATGGAAGATATTTTAAAATTACGTAAAATTGAACATGATGTAAAGATGAAAAATTACAAAAGAGAACTTGAAATTATGGAAACTGAACATAAATTAAGAATGGAATTGCTGATATTGAAACTAGACAATGAAAAAATAAAACGACCATAACTGCTGATATATTTTATCAGTTATTAAAGTTATCTTCCACAATAACATGTCTTCTTGTTTGTCCAAAAACAAAAAAGCTTGATCCATGGTAGCAGATTGACGTAGTGGTTCTTATTATTGTCACTATTGTCATCATTCATAACGTCTCCCTCGTTTGCTGGTTCCGGTACATTCCACAGCTTTAATAGCTGGTAAAGAACTGCTGCTGCAGACATCTAAACAAGGGTACGATGCAGCTTAAAATATTTTCGAAAATGTAAACAAGGAAATCTTTTCCAAACTCCAAACATGCATTCTATACAAGAATGTGCTCTTTTATGAGAAAAATTGTATCTTCTCTCAGCAGGTGCATGGAGATCAGCAAATGGTGTCATCAGGTAGTATCTGCGTGCATATAACCACCATCACTCAACAATATTCCATTGATAGTTACATCTTTAAATTTGGTATGTAGTCTACTGTTATCAAATATGCGACTGTTGTGTGTGCTACCAGGCCAACATATAAACATGTTGGTGAATTTCAGGTTTACATCACACACAAGATGTCTCTCATTAGAATCTGTCTTGTACAGTTCAGTTGATTTGATGTTATGGTTGTATTATGTTGTTAATTAATGTAAATAATTTTACTTCAGCTAAGCACTGTCCTAAACCCAATCAGTACTACACACAGTGCACTACAATCTGTGAGCGGAAGTGTGGACTCAACCTGAACGTGGTCTTGCAGAAAGAGGAATGCTTGATGTGTCACCCTGGATGTACATGCAATCTCAACTATTTTGAAGATCATTATGGTAATTGCATTGACTCCAAAAACTGTACTTGCAAGGACAGAAACCAAAACATAATACCACCAGGAAAAACTATTACTGTTGAAAAGCCTTGTCCACAAAACTGGTAAGAAAACTACACAATTTTCTTTATTCAAGTTACATATATACATATAAAACTGTACAAAGGTTTATGCACTGACACACCAATATACTCTGTTGTGAGGGCTGTCAATATGTCCCCTAGGGCCCTGTCACATAATTTAAAGCAGGGTAATTTCCATTAAAAAGGGGTATTTTAGGGGGTGGGGGCTCAGGTAAACATTGTACATAATAGGATGATGAAGTAGGTATATGATGAGCAAACTAGTCTGTAAATATTATTCTGTAAATATTAGTCTGTAAATAAAAATGTAAATGTAATATGTGTTGTATTTTTTTGGCCATTAATTAGATGTTAACGTATTTTGATTTCCCTTTTCAGTATCAAAGTTTTTAACATAATGTTTTGACACCATACCCATTTTTACAAAGTGATCCATCAAAGAAGCCTTAATTGCCAACTGTGCTTTCAAGTCTTTAAGCATGGGACCTTATCTACTAGTAAATTGCTACCAAATTGGTAACTGTGCTCTCAAGTCTTTAAGCATGGAACCTTAACTACTAGTAAATTGCTACCAAATTGGCAACTGTGCTTTCAAGTCTTTAAGCATGGAACCTTATCTACTAGTAAATTGCTACCAAATTGGTAACTGTGCTTTCAAGTCTTTAAGCATGGGACCTTATCTACTAGTAAATTGCTACCAAATTGGTAACCAGAATGTATATATATATTTTTTATTTGTAGTACTTGTACTGAATATGGAGAGTTTAAATGCTCTCTTCCTGAACTATGTCGTGGAACATGCTCCGTTATGGCCAGTGGATATATTAAGACATTTGACTCCAATGTTGTTCGCCTTGGATCCAGTGCTAGTGAATGTAAATTCACTCTGATAAATGTAAGTAACTGTCTCTCTAACTCATCCTTTTCATTCCATACAACATGGTTCTCCGCATTTTGCAAAACTTTGGAAAGCTGGAAAATCAGAAAGATATATTCCTGTACTGAAAAATTTGTGTCATGAACAGTTAGTGAGTTAAAATTCACTAAGGTTTTCTAAAGGTGTTACACAGTAAGAATGGAGTGGAATGTAGCTCAAGTGGTAGCATGTCTGCCTCTGAAGTGGTCGGTCATTGGATCGATCCTTTTCAGTGGACCCATTTGCAGTTTGGGATATTTTCCATTTCAGCCGGTGGTACACAACTGGTTCATCAAAGATATGGTATGTGCTGTCCTATCTGTGGGAGAGTGCATATAAAAGACACTTTGCTGCTTGTCAGAAAGAGTAGCCTATGTGGTGGCAGTGGGTTTCCTCTTAATAAATATGTCAAATGACCATATGATTGACGTCCAATAGCCGATGATAAGTTAAAAATCAATGTGTTCTAGAGGAAATGTTAAATAAAATAAACTTTACTTTTTTCACAGTAAGAATGTGGTATTTTGTATTTTTAATATTATGATCTTGGCTTTTATCATTGTCCATTTGTGTTAAAGTAAAAGCACATTCTTTTTAGAATTAATTCTGTGAAGTCTGAAATGTGTAATGTTAACATTTATAACAAACATTTAGACAGACAAAAATCTTATGTTTGTCCATCAACCTTAAAAATAAACTTACTCTCCTCTACACTACACTCAATCCATTAACCTTCATATTTTTTATTTTTCAGTTTGCAAAAGGAGATATAACTTTGAAAATAAAGTTACTATCTTCAACAGTGAATTCATTAACTATCATAGAAGGCATCGAAGTCACTTGTAATTCAAATGTGTTTGTCTTAAAGAAAGTAGTGCAGAAAAATGCACTGACGTTTGAACTTAATGGAGCTCAACAGAGTCTACCCTATGTGTCGGACGATGGTAAAATCTACATGAATGAAATAACTGATAACTGGAATGTTTTCCGTGCATCATTTATTCAGATTTTGGTGAGCCCTATGGGTTCTGTTATTATTGATGCAGATGTCAATACTATGTCCAATTGGGTAAGTACAAAAATTATGTATATATGCATTTTCACTAATCCTAACAAAACTGCTGTAGTATATATACAAAAAAATGTAGGATATTTTAGCCATTATTCCTAAAAAGTAAAAAAAAATGAAATGGCAAACAAATTGCTATGGGCAAATGGTGTCCACAGCATTTTTGATGGCAATTTTAGCTTTAACATGTTTTCTAGATTGGAAGCAAAGTTTTAGTATATGAGGACAGTTTGTCTAGTTATGCTATTATTAGATGTTTGTGTAATTACTGCCTTTTTAAAAAAACTTTATTTACAATGACAAATCATGTGTGTGTGTGTGTGCAATGTATATGTATGTGTGTGTGTGGCAATGTGTGTGCAATGTATATGTATGTGTGTGTGCAATGTATGTGTGTGTGCAATGAATATGTATGTGTAGATGTATGTTTGTGTGCAATGTATATATATGTGTACATGTATGTGTGTGCAATGTATATGTATGTGTACATTGTGTGTGCAATGTATATGTGTGTGCAATGTATATGTATGTGTTTGCAATGTATACGTATGTGTACATGTTTGTGTGTGTGTGCAATGTATATGTATGTGTACATGTATGTGTGTATGTGTGTGCAATGTACATGTATGTGTATATGTATGTGTGTGTGCAATGTATATGTATGT
>JAULBS010035268.1:0-10146 GCA_032355785.1 Symmetromphalus regularis
AATACTACTACTACTACTACTACTACTACTTATACTACTACTACTACTACTACTACTACTACTATTACTACTACTACGCCTACTTATACTATGACTACTACTACTACCACTACTACTATTACTACCACTACGACTACTACTACTACCACTACGACGATTACTACTACAACTTCTACGACTACTACTTCCACTACGACTACTATTATTACTACTACTACTACGACGACGACGACTGCCACTACTACTACGACTACTATTATGACGACTACTACTACGACTACTACTACTATTATTATTATTATTACTTTTTTTTATCTTTTCTGTTTAACACGTTTAAACGCAGTTTGTGTTAGGAATTGATGTTGAACCGGGAAATCGGGTGTCTAAGTTAGTATTTAACAATAATATGTTTCAGTCATAAAGTATTGTAAAAAATTAAAAACAGTTTTTAAAAAACTTACCAATTCGAAAATATAGTTCTGCATTGTAAATAAAATATTCTTGTAAATAAAACGTATGTAAAATTTATATTTTACCCGTAAAAGTTAAGTTCAAATCTCATAAATATACCCGTAATAAATGAACTAACCGTATAAATATACCCGTAATACTAAGAGAGACTAGAACGATCTTATATATATAGGTGAAAGAGATAAGTAAACTATTTTATTAAGTTTGGACCAATAAACACACTTCCCGATCAGCTGTGTTATTGGAATAATGGTTACTTCCCTGTGAGTGAGTCTCGGTGTTTCAGCGGTAGAACGTCGGACTCTCAAGCTGATGACAGTGTTTCAAAACCCGTTGGAGGCCATTTGACACTTGACTATGTCTGAAAATAACCAAATGTTTGGCATCCAATAGCCGATGATGAATTAATTAATGTGCTCTAATGATGTCGTTAAACAAAATAAACAAAAAGAAAGAAAGAAAGAAAGAAGAACAACTTCCTTGTGATCAATGTTTTCAGGTTCCTTCATGCATTATAATAGACAACAAATAAACTGAAAAAGACCCCACTATGTAAGTTTCTAAAACATTTTCTTAAAATCTGAATAAAATCTTCTCGTGTGGTCAATGACATCAGCGTTTATCTATTATAAACGACCACAATATTTCCTCTCGAACGATTTTTAATGTTAATCCATTCGTTTTAAGCAGTCACCTGTTGAATGCGACCAGCTGTTAACTAAACTGGATCCCAAATTCATACATTATATGTATTAAGTGGCCACAGTATTTGTATGATATCTCACAAAGCAAATAAATACGGGTGATTAGTTTGTGAAACAGCGACAAGAGCGATAATACGTTTGACACGACACAAGTTGCATGCTGTCTGGGTACCTTAATTATGGAGGTCATGACTAACCTTCGCCAACGATTTAAGAAATTAGGCTTTGAAAGTGTTTAATGAATATATCACTTTAAGGTAATTCTATTCTGTATTCTATAGGTCAAACGGCAGCGTGTCTGTCTATGAACCGGCCGGTCGTTGGATCGATTCTTCTCAGTGGACCCAATTGCACTTTGGGTTATTTTCCGTTCCAACCATTGATCCACAACTAGTTCATTAAAGGCCGTGGTATGTGCTGTCTTGTCAGTGGGAGGGTGCCTATAAAAGACCCCTTGCTGCTAATCGTAAAAGAGTAGCCTATGTGGCGGCAGCGGGTTTCCTCTAAATACATATGTCAGAATGACCATATGACTGACGTCCAATGGCCGACGATAAGATTAAAATCAATGTGCTCTAGAGGCATCGTTAAATAAAAAGAAAAGAAAAAAGAAATCTGTAAAGAACACGCGTATTAATTACCATTATACACGGCAAAACATTTTTATATCAGATCGTATTTGAACTTTTGCTAAGAAGTCTGCTATTTTAAATGTATTGTAGTCTATAATATTTTGTTTCTTAAGAATAATTAATTAAAAAAAAGTTACTATAAAGGTGTGACGTATATATTTCGAGTTACGTGACGGGTATTCCCCCGTTAGCCATTATTTTGAAACTTCTGGATATTTTTGTAACTGAAAAAAACATTTCATACCTATTTATTTAGCACCACAAGGAGTTCCGATCTCGAAATTTTAAATTTTTAAATGTTTTGAAAAATTGATCGACTTGACATGGAATTCTCTATACCATTGTTCAGTTAAAATCTTTTGCGTGATATGAGAACGAGATCTAGTATAACAAATGCATGTAAGTTCTATTCGTAATCAATATTTAGACCACAAAGTCCCTTATATTCCGTGGAATTATGCCTTTAACTTGCACGCCTGGTATCATACACCTACGTAAGATCCTGATTAGTTTAAGCTATGGATTTTCTAGTTAAAGGAGTGTTCTTATAGTTACTACCGAAGAACGTATGATGCAGCAATTATATACAGACTTTTATAGTCAAGTCTTACATGTATATGCAATATTTCATATCAAATTGTATTTGAACTTTTTCTTAAATCTTTGCTATTTTAAATGTAGTCTATAATATATTGTTTCTTAAGAATAATTAATTTTAAAAAGTTACGGTTTGAAAATAACTTGATAATAAGTCCCACAAACTCACCCACTACCTATCCACATGGCCGTAGCCATTCTTTTTTAAAATAAGGCGAAAACAGTTAATCGGGCGACCGGTCTTTGTATAATAAAAATCGTCAATTTTGGTATGAGACATTTGCCTCATAACGGCCATAATCCACCTACGTAAGATCGTGACTAGTTTAAGCTACGGATTTCCTAGTTAAACGAGTGTTCTTCTGGTTACTATCACTCCCTTTACTATGTATGATGCAACAATTTTATACAGAACACAAAACGTATCTGAACTTATATAGTCAAGCAATTATGAAAAATACACAAATGTTACAGAGCAGGGCCGGATTTAGACATTGGAAGGGGCACTTCAGGTTCGGGGACCCCTCAACATAGAAATTAAACTACATGACAAAAAAAAAAAAAAAGTAATGAATAGAACTAATTTTATAATTATTACGTTCTAAAATAAAAGAAGTCCTTTGTCGGGTGGGGGTGAGGGTGGAGGCTCTGGCAGGAGGGCTATGAATAATTGCCCCATTTGCCCCTTATAAATTCCGCCCTGCAACTAAGTACTTAATTACTGAATTAACAATTAGATACAAAACAATTCATTTTCACAATTTTGGTCAATAAGTTCTTTTTACAAATATTCTCAAGTTCAAGTTGCAATAGCGAATCCATACTGATAATCAGTCAAATGGTTCACAAGCGCCCGTAGGTTTTCAATGTATGGGTGTCCCAAATTCAGTGCTTCTCGATCTCCTAAATCACATTCCACCCGTTGCGATACTAGACTGCCCCAATTCCTCCCCCATTTTAAATCATAATCTAGTAATTATTTTCATCATTATTAGTTTTCACTTTAATTTTTGAAAAATATTATGAAACAAAAATGTTTTACAAAGTGTGATTGAATGAAATTTTTTTTTTAATGAAATCCTTATTAATGGAGCAGAAAATGTCCATTGAATTAATCTAGGGCATTTATTTTCCTAGTCGAAGGACATGTAAATTATCCTTTTTTCCCCAGTCCTATTGAAACATCAAATTTGGACACACATCCCTTTTAGAAATCATGCATCCGCACTTGAGTAGTGCAGTAGTTCTCAGTCGAATGCCACTTGTCTCTCAGGGAGGGAATTACAAATGTAAGGGGAGGGATGTTTGGGACACCCATACATTGAAAACCTACGGCTTGTTCAAGAGAGCGGGCGCTTGCGAACCATTTGACTGGTTATCGTCGTGTTTTATCATATTATATTTCTCTAACGTTAAGCGTAAAATCTTGAAGGCACAACACTATTGGACGGTGAGAATTAAAAAAAAATTAACATATACAGTGACATTTTAGTATTTCATTGATCTAGTCGTTATTAATTTTTGCTACAGCTAGTGAAAAACTGCAGGTATTGGTCATGGAAGACCTGTGGCTTGTTAGCACGCATGAAACAGGGAAATCTGACGGTGGGTAGGTTTAAGGTTGCATAGCTCATATTTTCGTGTGGTCAACCTATTGTTATTTTTTGATACATAGTAACCAAAATATTGTGCTTTGGAACTATAAAAACCGTATGTGTTTACTGGTATTATGACGCAATTTATAGCATTTCTTTTGACACATGCATGCATGAATTAATGGTGGTGTGACACCTGAACATGCCACCGGCGTATTTAACACATTGGTTACATGCATTGTGCTGTCGATATCACGATACACCAGTAGTGATATAATACTCAATTATATCTAATGCTTGTCATGAATTCATTCACTATGCGTAGCACAGCATGTGTATGTGCATGTTCTAACTGCATACATGACTAACCTAATAGATATCTATGAGAACTCGATATCTTCAGTGCAGAGAAGCGCGTAGCCTAACACAACTTTCATCTATTTTCTGGAGGCATCTGCTCCCACCCACACCAGGATTTCTGAAAGGGGGTTCCAAATGGGGATTTCTGAAAAGGGAGGTGTCCAAAAGTGATGAGTGATGAGTGAATAGAAATAGGTGGAAATGGTAAATCTTCACGTAAAATGGTAAAAAGAAAAATAGAAAAAGGGGGGGTCCTGACGCCCTTGAACCCACTGGATCCGCTAGTGCGCCCTGATATTGCGAATTGTAGAGGGAAGGGAGGGAGAAAGGGCGCTAGAAGGTCTGCTTTTAACTAGGATTAAGTGATCCAATCCGGAGTAGACAATATATTATAACATACAGCTTGTTTGTTCGGGGCTACTGTTTTACAGCAGTATTTGACATTCACCGACACCACACAGAGTGAAGTGTTTTAATTCCTTCTTGACCTTCCTTCTGATTAGCATACTAGGAAGTGACTGGCTAATCTGTCCGTTCTTGTTAGAAGTCCACGACTACTGGTCCAAATGATAATAAGTGGGTTAAGCTATGCTATCTGTTAGAAAATGCAAATAATAATACTACTACTACTAATAATAATGAATAACAGGAAAAAAGAAGCAAACATGGCTGCTAATCCAACAGATTAACCTTATATAACGGGTTTCTTCTACTGACCATATGTAACAAATAGCAGATTAACTTTAAACTTGTTGGGGTTCTTACAATTCCTTTCCTTTCAACTTGACAGTGCATGGCTTCAGTTCAGTAAAGCGGGAAATCTCTTTCTAAAAATAGCCTGTAGATTATACTGTTTTATTTGCTATTTTTAGAGGTGCGTAATCGGATTCACCTGTTCATGCCACGAGGCAGTCCACAGTACAACAAGCACGTGTTTGTACCGGGTATGCATGGATCGCTTTTATCGTTTCTTCCTCAATCGCAACACATCCAGGAAGTCTTGTTACCGTTTTCAAAAGCTGACACTTATAAAATAAATCAAAGGCGTGGTCTGGGAGAAAATAGGTAATTTTAGTATAAGGGTAAGTTGTAAAGCATGAACGATACAGGTAATGTAAGTTATACGTTGTAGATCTATTCATAAAGGTCAGTGCAACAAGTGTTTAGTACGTATAGAGCATGACACATGTTTTTGAAAAGCGTCGGAAAATATTACTGTCACTGAGTTTAATATGGCTTTGCGAAACGTTTTATGGTAGTTCCCCTTATGTTTGGATAAGGAGAAAAAAAAGATACTTAAACACAGACAATAATTATAAGACGCCAGTGGGTGTTTGATAAAATAATAATAATAATAATAAATAAATTAATAATAATAAATAATAATAATAAAAAATAAATTAATTAATAATAATTAATAATAATAATATTTAAAACAATTTCTTTTTAAAACCTATTCACAGTCTTACTAAAATTTATAGAAAATATATGCATATAATTTGAAAAAAATAATAATAAACTAAATTTTTACATAAGTTAAATTAAAATCGTGCATGCTATGTTTATAGAAATGAAAACACTAAGAAAGCTAAAAATATTTAAAAAAAAGACTGTAGAAAACAAACAGTTTTATTGTACATAAGCAAGTTGTCATTATTACATTATCAGACATATAATGTCTACTAGGCTCACCGTGGTAAGAACAACATGGAGCATATACAGAGTTTAAAAGAAAAGTGGATAACTAATTTTGTTGTCTTAAAATACTTAAAAGGTACTAAATAGTTATTACTAGTGAAAAGAAGAAAATCTTTAATTTTATCAACAGTTGAAATTTATGTTTACGAAATAAAATACATGTACCATATATTATTATTAAATACATTTTATTTTAGAAGATGAATTTCACATTCAAAAGCATGATATATTTTAAAAATTAAATCATGAGTTAATTCAATTAGCTGTTTTTAAAGAATTCCTATAATTGAAAAAAAACCTCAGTAGTTTTGCTTTAAAATGTATCCACATTTCTTTTTATCCCTCGCTCAGTTTTTTATTTTTTGTAACATCAGCATGAATATTATATAATTTAAAATATAAATATCCAAGTATATAGCTCATACAACAAACATTGTGACAAAACAATACATTCGTTCAAGGACATTCAAATTAGTAGAACTTAGATAACATTCACTTATTTGCAAAGCATTGCTATAACTGTACACTCAATAATCAAATTAACTGAAGACATTAATGAAATACCTGAAGCAGGAATAAATTCTCCTATATACTTCAAATGCTGTTTAACAATGAGTTGTTTCCCATAAAGAGTTCTTGGTCGGAATTAATATCTAAAAATAATAGTTCGTATTTGCTTCCACTGTTTGTTTGTAATAATTTTCGTGCAAATATCCAATTAATATTCAAGCACGCTGTCCTGGGCAAACAATTCAGCTTCCAGTGCCGTCTGTTGAGGACAAAGATTAGCTTCAGTAGGAGAAACGAAACCCGTTGGCGCCACACTAATTCGGCTATTCTTACCAATAAGCAGAAAGAGATAATTTATATACACTACTTTCATTTCTCTAACCAAATATATTATTTAACCAGCTATTGCCAATTAAATAATCAGATCAATGGAGACTATAGTGTTCATTCATATCTAAATTAACTCCCTTCTCTCTCTCTATATATATAACTACTTGAAAACACATCTTCCTAAGTTAAAAGTTCTATCTTCAAAATTCAGGAGAAATTTTTTTTTGCCGGAATCAAACTGATACTATATGGGTTGTGAAATGAACCTGAAGCTTATCAGCAGATAAATACGCAATATTTTCCTATTTGTAAAATATTGAAATCTGTAAGCAAATATATATTAATTTACTAAACAATGCATTCATTAAATTAATGAACCTTTCTTGCAACACGACATGCAAAATTGCTGAAAAGGTACAAAAAATATGTAAAATAACAACACTGACAACATTAACGTCAGCAAAACAACAACAGCAGCAATGTCTACGACTAGTGAGCAATGTTATCCATCATCTAATTGCTTCAGGTACTAATTTAAATATTTTGATGATCATCATCATGATGATTGTGGCAGTGGTGATTGTTTTTGTGCTGAAGGTGGTACTGGGAATGATAAGTTTGATGATAATGATGATGGTGATGGTGATTGTTTTTGTGCTGAAGATGGTATTGAGAATGATACGGTTGTAGATGATGGTGATGGTGATTGTTTTTGATAATGATGATGGCATATTTACAGATTGCTGCTTACTAAGAACAACGCAGCACAATTTGCCTTAACAAACAGGATAGTACATATCCAAATAAGCACCATGTTTTATCCTTGCAAACAATACGATTATCAGTAGTGAGATCAAAAACTCGAAAGTCATGCATTAAAAAAACATAAGAAAACATCCTAAGTTATTTATGTTTTAAGTTGTTTCCGACGTATAAGTTCTATAAGGACACTGCGTGTGTCGCGTTTATTCGGAGCTTTAGGAGTATAAAAAACATCGCCAGGCCTATGTTGTGGGAAATTACACGTGCATCCTACCTGCAGAGGTTCCCACGTGGCATGGTAAACATAGGTTCCGTTCTGACAGTCAAATCTGCGCAACACCCGCGTGTGGTACACAAGCGGTTGGCATGACAACAAGGTAGACAATCCATGTGGTGCATTCGGATCAAAACACGTTTTGCAGTTGCAACGCGCCTCTACAAGAGAATCTGGTTTTCTGTTTTCATCATAATTGATCACGTGATACGTCGGACACAGAGAGCCTGCGTTCCGCCTTGCAGCGTGCTCTAATCTGGAACACTTTCGTTGTCGTCGCAGCGTTGCAATCTGTATGTTGATGTACTCAGAGGGGACGTCGTCTAGGCCCACCAGGGAGTTACGAAGAGGTAGAATCTGGGAGAAGCTTTCATGAAGACTAGGAGGAGTAGATGGCTGCAGTTTGCTCAAATCCGGCTCTTTACACATTTTGCAAAGACACACATATGGCAAGATGGCTATGATGAAAATGCTGATCTGTAATTAAAAACGTATTTTCGTGTCATTAATGCAACCATTACAGGCATACTCTGAAGAAAATGTTGACATTTAAAGTAGAGAAGTAGTATTATAGTACTAAGTTAACAAATACGAGAGATGGCTCAGCTAATTATTATGCTGATGGACCGATTATCATTAGCAAAACCTTCCCATAGGTTTACTAAATTTCTAACTACAGCAACATTAATATAAAATCACACAGAACCATTCATAAAATTCTAATTTCGTACCGTGCAAATTATTTTTATAAATATTTATAATAATTTTGTTCCAATTCTCCTAGAAATAAATGGTTATTACTGTTTGTTATGTAGATTAAAAATAATAATAATAAAAAAAGAAAATAAGAAGAATATTCTTGATGATAATCTAACGTTTAATATATATACACAACTTCTTGTAATTGATAGTTGTTTTATTTTACAATATAATACATTATTTTGAATCTTTAATTTTGAAAACTATCCGTAAATAGTATAAAATAAAGAGTCCGTGTTTTCTTATCATTATTTTGGAATAAATAATTGTAGTGGAATTTTAAAATCTCTAAGCACGTTCTTACCATTGTTGAAAATCTGTACTAACACAATGCTATGTAATGCTGATCTATGTGGTGTAATCACAATCGTGTTCCTACACCAAATTGTGGTTCACTCTCTTTTAAATAGTTTTCAAACACAAAGTTGTTACCTCACTTCCTCTATACCTTTGTCACGGGTTGGGTTTTCCCTGAGCATCTCACTCTCATTGGTCAAAGTATTTTAGCACCTATCCATATGTTAACATACCTTTATTAGAATATTTTCGTAAATAAAGTGTATTATTGACGTTTTAATAAGAAATAGATCAGGAATAGACTGTGAAATGGCTGTGAAATTAAGGGAAAGTTTCTGTAATGAAATAACCCAATAAAATGAAATATAGAGTAATTTTAGTAGTAAACAGATTTTAAAAAACGTCAGTTAGACCTGTCCATATAACAGTCACTCACTGACACACAAAAAATTGTCCTTTAACAGCAAGTGACCTTTCTGGACAGGTTTAAGTAGACACTGTGTTGGAATAAATGTGAAATATTTTACAGAACTGTGATATCTATAAAGAATGCTTTATATTAGGTTCATGTATACTAAAGACAACCTAGTTCCAGCGTCCACCTCTATAATCCAGTCACTTACCTTCAGAAGTATAGTTCTGTTATCTAAAATCATATGACCTAGTATGATATGACCTGTTTCAAGCAATTACATATTACATTGGCCATGTTTCTTTTCTTCTAAATCATCCAATGAAGTATCACGTGACCCTTGTTAAACAAACACCTGCCTCAAGGGACCATTTCTTTAAATCTATCAAATCATCTAATGTTGCATCATATGACCTATATAAAGTAACGACCACCATAACATTGCCGAGGTGCGAGATGTAGCTCAAACAGTAGCGTGTACGCCTGAGAAGCAGTCGGTCGTCGGATCGATCCTTCTCAGTGGACCCAATTGCAGTTTGGGCTATTTTCCTTTCCAACCAGTGGTCCACAACTGGTTAATCAAAGGCCATGGCATGTGCTGTCCTTTCTGTGGGATGGTGCATATAAAATACCTCTTGCTACTTATCGGAAAGTGTAACCTATCTGGAGGCAGCGAGTTTCCTCTAAATAAATATGTCAGAATGACCATATGATTGACGTCCAATAGCCGATGATAAGATAAAAA
>JAULBS010035279.1:0-10146 GCA_032355785.1 Symmetromphalus regularis
TTGACGTCCAATAACCGATGATAAAATATAAATCAATGTGTTCTAGAGGCGTCGTTAAATAAAACAAAACTTTACTTCAAACTCCACTATTAAATTTTTAACACAGTCTTCCGATACCCAACTTTCAAAAATTGTTGATTGAACCCTGTGAGGAAGACCAGGATGTAGCTCAAACAGTAGCATGTCTACCTGTGAACTGTTTGCAGTTTGGGCTATTTTCTGTTCCAATCAATAGTACACAACTGGTTCATCAAAGGCTGTGGTATGTGCTGTCCTGTCTGTGGGATGCTGCATATAAAAGACTCCTTTGCTGCTTATCAGAAAGAGTAGTCTATGTGGCAGCAGCGTGTTTTTCTAAATAAATATGTCAGAATGACCATATGATTTATGTCCCATAGCGGATGATAAGATAAAAATCAATGTGCTCTAGAGGCGACATTAAATAAAACAAACTTTACTTTCAAATATTGTTGATTGTATATATAGCAGAAGGTGTTAACAGAGTATCCTGGGTTGTGTTCTTATCGTACACACACAGACCAGCATGTTCCGACTAATCTACAGTTTATTATCCCTCTGGCAAAAGTCCAATGAACTACACACTGCACGAGGTACTTCTAAAACGCACAAAGAGCCCATGAGAGGGTGGGAGGAGGGCTGTTATTTAAGAATCAGTTACTATGGCTACTGCTTGAAATCACTTAACTAAGAAACCAAACTAATAAGAAAAACAAATAACTTGATAAAAAAGCCAAATCAGATGAAATCATGGATAATATGACAATGTGGAGATCATTGTAAATATTAGGGGTACAACGATATACCGGTTTATTGCGATACATGCCGAGCGTAATATATACCCCAATATGGGTTCTTGTATCGCGATATACATGTATCTACCTAATGAGTATCAATCTTATAAAACCAGTAAGTTATAAAAATAAAAGTTAAACTTAATTAAAACATTAAATCTACTGTGTCTATATATTCTTTTTTCCATCAGAAATTGATACAGGTCTGCCTGTCTGAGATATGTTTAGTAATTAATATGATAGTATCAAAATATGACTTTATCACATCTTGGTAATTAACCAAACTGTATTGTAATATGTATTGCAATATCTCAATATATACTGCAATACGGTTTTGACCGTATCGTTGCACTCCTAGTAAATAAAATAAGATAAATAAATTTGTAATTGTGTAATGTAAACTACTGAGAGAAACAAATAAAAAACAAAAAAAATTCTTGTGTGGGGAAGAAGCCAACCTCATAGAGAAATAAATTTTTAAAAATTTACGTGGATCTAATAAATATGATGTTCTTTATTAAAAGGATTTCAGTTTGAAGTGTGCCTACAGAACAGAACATAACATCACTTTATTTCACTTAAGGCCACCATTCGGTGAAATAAGATGAATACAAAATATTACAGAAATAATGGCCATCAAGATGACAAGACATATATGTAACAAATAAGTACAAAATACATAATAAAATACATAATAAATACATAAGGTTATCAGAAGGAAAATGTTAATAATATTAATAAACTGGCACAACTTTCTTAGTGTGTCAGCATTCTTAGTTAAAAAGCAGTTTAAATTTAAGAATATTTGGCCGAATAATATAAATTTCTTTAAATACACTGATCTTTCATTCGTAAATTTATGACAAATAAATAATAAAACTCATCTCTGATATCATCCGAAGAACATAATATGCATTTATGATTTTCCCGTGGTATCTTAGACCAATGACCTTTCTTTATTAGCAAAAAATAATTAGATATGAAATCAGAGAAAAGTAATGTACATGCATCATACACCCTGGATTTTGTCATGATATTATGATGAAACTTTATACATAAAAAGATGGTCTACAAACAAGGTGTCAAAATTACAATACATACACGTGCTGGGATATTAAACAGATATTCTATTCCTTTCACGTGCAAGTACAAATGTACTGCAATATATTTAGAAACTGTCTTAATTTTCCCTTCAGTTATTAATGCTATATTCTGTGAAAATTTCCTCAATCTTTTAACAAACAGAGTTTAGAGATAGAATTATTGCCTGTGTTGTTGGGGGGGGGGGGGAGTGGGAGGGGGCATTTGCCCGCCCAATAATCTGCAGTGCCCTTTTTGGCAACAATATTTAATTTATTGAGTATGTTGTAGGCGCTCTTTAAATGTCTAATGGTGCCCCTATTCAGTCTTGCCTCCCCAATATTTAAATTGGCTGCACTGGCACTGCAGTCGAGCATAAATTAAAAAAATATACCATTGGGCATCATTCACAGTCTTTTACAGACGTCCACAAAATCTCTTTCATACAACCGTTATATCTCAAATACTAAGCAGCAATTAAGTGCAAATGTATTTTTCATTTAGCTTGCCAATCTTTTAAAACACTGCAAAATTTGTTGAATTTACATCAATTTTTAATGATAAATCAGAAATTGCTATTTTTAAGGATTTTCCCCCACTGTGACATGTTCTTTTTCAGGACATAGCTTCAAAGAATAGTTATTTATCAAAATATAAATACAAAGCTTTTAATGATTTTCTCTTACCACATTTGATTAATACCTCCAAACTGTTATGTATGCATACCGACTGGAAATGAAAAATGTCTTCACGCAGATTTGAAGTAAAAACCATTACATATTCGAACAGATCAGAAATGAAACACGTTACATATATCAATATCAATCTGAAATTTAAATGTCATGCATTCATTCCGATCTGAAATGACAAATATTACATCAGTTCCGATCTGAAATGAATTATGAAAAATGTTACGTATCGATTCAATCTGATCAAAACAAACTGCAACGTAATAGAATAAATCAGCGTAAGATATTTCACAAAGAGAAATGAGATGTCAAAGAGTCATGTAACTACCTGATTAATCCTGTTCGGTGAGATATTAAACACAAATCCGCTATTAGTGTGTCGATTCAGGTGCTAACAGCAGTGACGGCAGTGAGGCGTTGTTTGTGTGGTGACCGCTGTGTTAATATTGACTGTGGCTAAGATCTATGGAAATCTGTAGACAGCCAGTGAAAGCCAGCATGCAGCACTACGCAGCCCAACCTCAAACAGGAGCTGAATTACCAATAACAATCCTTTTTATTGCCTTTAGGTTATGTGCCATGCTGAATTTCTCATACTTCATCTAGTCATTTACCATCCAGTGTTTAGTCATTTACCAAGCTTGTCATTTACCATGCAGTATTTACATAAGTTATTTACCACTCTGCACATAAGTTATTTACCACTCTGCACATAAGTTATTTACCACTCTGCACATAAGTTATTTACCACTCTGAACATATGTTATTTACCACTCTGCACATAAGTTATTTACCACTGCACATAAGTTATTTACCACTCTGCATTTAAGTTATTTACCACTCTGCACTTAAGTTATTTACCATCTGCACATAAGTTATTTACCACTCTGCACATAAGTTATTTACCACTCTGCACATAAGTCATTTACCAAGCTGCATTTAGTCATTTACCAAGCTGCATTTAGTCATTTACCTAGCTGCATTTAATTATTTACCAAGCTGCATTTATTTATTTTCCAAGCTGCATTTATTTATTTACCAAGCTTCATTTAGTCATTTACCAAGATGCATTTATTTATTTACCAAGCTTCATTTAGTCATTTACCATGCCATATTAAATCACCCATTTTTAAGCTCCATAGCATAATGTACCAGGTAAAACAATTATGTTAATTAATCAAAATGTAATTCCACGAGAGCAAAATAAAATCATTTATATATACTTGTCCTTTATGCATGGGTAAACACACTCAGGTTATAATGAGTTCAGATACAGTGAACGAAGAAACAATTAATAGGTCAAGATTGTTAAAAATAAATTCTATGGGTTTGATGTTGTTGTTTTTAAAGAAAAGGATAAAAATTTACCACAGCCTGCTGTTGATGTGAGTCATTACGTAGACATTACATAATAAATTGTTCATGAGCCAATCAATAGAAGAACAAAGTACATTCAGTACGTATAAAGTGAGATAAGCTCATTCTATATATGTAATAATTATTTAAGGCTTTTGTTAACAGGAAGAGCAGGACATACACAAATGTAGCTCAAACGGTAGCATATCTGGTCAGTCATCTGATCAATCCTTTTCAATGGACCCATTTGCAGTTTGGGCTATTTTCCATTCCAACTGGTTCATCAAAGGCTGTGGTATGTGGTGTCCTGTCTGTGGGATGGCAAATATAAAAGACCTCTTGCCAATTATCAGAAAGTGTAACCTACATGTATGTGGCGGCAGCAGATTTCCTCTAAATACATGTCAGAATGACCATAAGATTGACGTCCATTAGTCAATGATAAGATAAAACTCAATGTGCTCTAGATGCATCGTTAAATAAAACAAACTTTACTTTTTTTTTTTCATCAACAGGAACAAAACAAACCTTCACTTTGGATTGATACATTAAATGTTATTTAATATAGAACATCTAACTAGTAAAAGAAGAGTAACCAAATATTACATGTGTTAAATAGACTAACACTCGATTAAGTCAGATCAATTAATACCACAGGCTCAGTCAATATAGACTGTTTGATTAAGGGTGAGATCATAGATAAATTATACATTTTTTTATTCAATCACATAAGCATTTTTTTGCACATTTCAATTGAAATTTTATTATCATTGCAACTATAATTAAAATACAAGAAAAGTTTTTTTTTATATTGTACATGCTATAAAAGGTTATAAAAGCATTTTTTTGTGCTTTTGACTGTTAATTTTCAATCAAATACACTATTTTTAAATATTCCATTTCTCACGATGTGAAGTAATATAAATTAATTACAACATCCAAATAGATGCAGTAAAATGCAGGTATGATGTAAGTAAGTAATAACTTTTTTTTTATTGATTACATTACTAAACAAAAGAATGTAAATACAGATGTTATAAAATATGCCACATAACTGAACTGTGCACACGTATAACCATTTCCTGTTAGTACAATACAATTTGTTAAGATAAGGATACTCTATTTATTTTTCCATTAATAGAATCAAGAACCCCCACCCACCCCAGAAATTTTAACAAAGATAGGATAAAAGATAAAAACTTTAATTCATATCACATTCCAATTTAGGAACAAAAAAAAACAGTAAAGTTTGTTTTATTTAACATCACATTGATTTTTATCTTATCATCGGCTATTGGACGTCAATCATATGGTCATTCTGACATATGTCTTTAGAGGAAACCCACTTCTGCCACATAGGCTACTCCTTCCAATAAGCAGCAAAGAGTCTTTTATATGCCCTATCCCACAGACAGGACAGCACATACCACGGCCTTTGATAAACCAGTTGTGGACCACTGGTTGGAACACAAAATAGACCAACCTGCAAATGGGTCCACTGAGAAGGATCGATCCGATGACCTACCGGTTCACAGGCAGACATGTTACCATTTGAGCTATTCTTATTTGTATACATATACATTGTATTTGTAGCAGATATAAATATATTTGAAGTTATACTCAAATTAATATATACAACCACTTTATACACAATATATACAAAGTACACACAATCACAGAAAAAGAATACAGAAACGAATTATATTTTTGTTATCTAAAACAATTTATGTTAATTCGATGTTCAGTTATAGATGTACATGTATTTGTAGTACATTTATATTAGAAAAACATCTTAGGACTTTAAAATATATATCTGGTTCAGATAAATGTTGCTAAAATTTTAAAGGGCTGGCTGTAATAGTTTGTTATAGGCTTATTTCACTAAATAAAATAAAAAGAAATGTCAGCCATTTTGGATACTGATTTCTACATTACACATCATTACTGTAAATTCCTTATAAATTATTTGCATCAGTCTTTATTAAAATAGGAAAATGTGCTGAAAATGTGTTATTTCCTTTAAAAAAATTATTTATAAAAAATCATAAATAAGAGTACAAACAAACATTAAGCTTTTAAACAAAATGCACAGAAAATTCCTTTATTTTTTATAAATTGTTTTATTATTTTTAAAGAAATGACAAGAAATAGTGATTTTTTTGGTTAAAGCAGATTTTTACAGATTAAAATGTTTATTTTATATGAAATGATCATCAAAACATTAAGAAAATGCATTGGTTAATTTCAACAACCCTTGTATTCTTTCCAAATAAATAAAAAACCCATACATCTCCCAAATATGTAACTTTTTAAATTAATAAATACATTTTCACTTTTTATTATTTTGTTTAGGTGGTGCTGACAGAGAACATGACAAAGGTACTACGAAGCTGTTTTGAAAATTCATGAATAATATTAATTTCTTGCAGCCAATCATTTAGCCCTATACATATACAAAGTGGACAAGCAACCAATGGTTGTCCAGTTTTCTGTACCATATTTGTCAGTAACAAGTACTATTTTCTATTTCATGCCTTCAGGATATATTCGACTGTATGGGAAGGGTATGTTAATGTGTTCCGTAGCAAGAAACTAACTATGCATGTTCCGTAGTAATTGTTGTACAAATCTGTAATACAGTGATGACAAGTTTCTTATTTTACTTTATTTATGTGTGTAGCTTGCTTTATTTCATGTAGTACATAAATAATCATAACAGTGTATGAAAAGCATTAAATTAAATTGGCTTTGAAAATTCTAGCAATAGGCATATCACAATAAATAAAGTGTTAATTTTGTGAAATTTTCTTCAGATGTTTACCATCATAACAAAACAAAAATTTAATGTAATATTTGTTGTAAAAAGGTTAAAAATAAAATAAAAATAAAAATAGAACCGTAACAACCAAACCCCCAACCAATTTCCATTTGACATTGCATTTAATATTTTCAAATGCCATTGCAATAATAACGAAGATCTATAATAGATTTATATATAGAGTAGATTAGATGAAGTAGATTATTAGAAGGTGTAGACTGTAGTTGGTGATGGTGTATACTTTGTATATATTGTATAGATTATTGATGACATTGATACTGGGTTCAAATCCCATTAAGGGCATGACATTTTTTATCCTGTTATTGTCTCATTGGAGAGGTGTGCAGCCAGTACATCCATAGCACTAGTGATGCATAAAATGGAAAACAAAGGCCCTGGATTGTGCTATCCTGTCTGTGGGAAAAGACATATAAAAATCCTTTACTGCAAATCAAAAAGAGTAAACTATATAGCTGTTAATTAGCATTTACCTCGACCATTGACACACAGTACATGTACCCAGAACAGCATGCTTCAACCTTAATTTAGGATAAGCATGCAAATAAGTTAAAAACCAATGATTCTAGATAATGTAGAAATTTAAAATTGTTTAGAATGCATACAGTGTAGGTGTTCACATTGCTTAGATTTAGATACTATTCTGTAGACTAGATGGTCCAGCTTGTTTAGCATGTGGAGATTCTGTAGACTAAAATGTAGAGACAACTGTAGATTGTGTTTTGTAGATTAATCATGTAGACTGTACATTAGACTTTAAAATTATACAGCTTTTCTATTGCTTGTAACCTTCTTTTAATACTACCAAACTAACTTTTAGGCTAAAATGAATATTCTTTTAACTCTAACCTAAATATAAAGTAATGTAAAAAAAATGTATTTAAAGTAGAAATTTATTAATGTATTTTAGTACATTATAAAACCTATAATGAATAGTTTGGTATCTATAGGTGAAAAGGCTTGTAAAATAGGTGAAATGGCTTACAAAGTAAATTTTGTTTTATTTAACGACACCTCTAGAGCACATTGATTTTGATCTAATCAGCTATCGGACGTCATACACATGGTCATTCTGACATATGTCTTTTAGAGGAAACCCACTGCCGCCACATAGGCTACTCCTTCAGATATGCAGCAAGGGATCTTTTATAGGCACCGTCCCACAGACAGGACTGCACATACGACGGCCTTTGAAAAACCAGTTGTGGACCACTGGTTGGAACGGAAAATAGCCTAAACTGTTAATGGGTCCACTGAGAAGAATCGATCTGATGATCGAATGGTTCACAGGCAGATCTAACTTAAATATAATTAATGTCACTATAATTATTCCATTTGATCTTTGAGAGAGCACCTCAGTAGCATGACATTAAATTTTCAAGCTGAAGACAGTGGTTCAAAACCCATCATAGGCTAGCTCACTTTCATATAGATTACGTGTCAAAATTACCAAATGTTTGATATCCAACAGCCAATGATTAATAAATCAGTTTTACATAGTAGAAGAGTTGTCAAAAAAAAAAAAATCTATGGAAACTGATCTCAATGATAAATGTGTATAAATAGTGTCAAGTTAGTTCATTGAACTTTTAAGCTAAAACAATTATTTTCATTTTAACCCAAATATAAATATTATCTTCATTAATGTGTCTAGAATACATGTACATGTAAATAGCATAATTGATTATAGTATTTGATCTTAATAAACGTAATAGTCTCAAGCTGGTTTAGGCAAAAAAAATCTAAATTTGAGAATTTCTCTAAACATAATGTCTAGCACAGGGAAGTAAAGTTAAGTTTAACAAGAAGGTCCTTTTGAGGGATGAAAAGATACAGGATCAATCCCATTTTGTAGACTCATCACTTTCTAATACCAGACATCACTAGAATCCACTGAATGTGTTGTCCAGTCTGTGATAAAATGCTATAAAAGAGTAGACTATGTAGTTGTAATAGATTTCAGTGGCAGATCCAGAAAATCCATTTAGGGGTACCCTAAAGAATCCTTCGATTCTTTAACATTGAAAAAAAATAAAAAATAATAATAATAAATTAACAAAAATTGTAAAATTTAGAGGGGGGAACTTGACCCCTGGAGAATACACATAGATCTACCACTGGGCTTCCTACCTTATGGTCTAGATCATGTGTATACATATTGATTAAATAGTACTAAAATATTAGTAAACATTCTTTTCAGTCCCTTTAGGCTCCTTTTCAGTCAGTGCTATAATTATTTGTACATTTTATTTGCAAAGGTTTTGCATGTTATTGTTGCTTTTACTTTTTTTTTTTTATATAGATCTTCCATTTTAAACAACTGCCAATTATAAAATCTACTGAATTAATCTTAAAAATCTACAAATTAATCTTGTTATTCACTTGCATATATTTCACTTGTTAATTATAATTACTCATACAGTTATAATTTATGATTAGTTTCAATAAAGCAAACTGCAGGTATCACAAATAAATTAGTGGTTAATTTTATTTACTATGTAGTCTGTACTGTAGGCCATTTTGAATACTACATTCAAAACAATCCATCTTGTTCTTTATAGTCATTAAATGACAATATCATTCAAACCAATCATAATCATCCAAAACAATCACAACTTAAAATACTGTTAACTAATGATTTTTAAGAAAATAAATACAATGGAAATAGTTAATAATACAGTCTAATTTTGTTATTTAAAACTGATTGACATCAAAATTATATAAGTTCCCAATGCAATATGTGTTAGTAATATCATGTTTAATTTATTTTTAAAAATACAGAAAAAACAATTTGTAAATAAATTATCCTAAATAGATCTAATTCAATGTGCAAATATCATCATTTAAAAATGAACAAAATTAGTTATTTACCTGTATATATACTTCCATATATATTTGTCATGCTTTTTGGTTTTAGCTGGAAACAGATTTAAATAGCTTATATAAATGTGTATATATATATATTAGTAGTCTACATGTATGTACAGTGGTGGTTGTTTGGTGTATATTTACTAACCTATTATAAGTACTTCAGCCTAAGCAACTTGCTATTGAATAATAATGCAAATCATTCTAGAATAAGCAAATCATTCCAACATATTCAAATTATTACATGACCCATGTTAAAATGTGCCTATCATCTGGATGCACATTCAAACTACCTACATGACTCACTAGCTGGACAGATATACGAAACTGTCAAAACAAACCTTAAGGATGGACAGAGACACAGATGGATGGGCATATGGACAGATTATAAAAGAGGGACGGATGGACGGACAGATGGACAGATGGACGGCAAGGCAAGGCAAGGCAAGGCAAGGCAAGGCAAGGCAAGGCAAGGCAAGGCAAGGCAAGGCAAGGCAAGGCAAGG
>JAULBS010035290.1:0-10145 GCA_032355785.1 Symmetromphalus regularis
GAAAAGAAAATGGAACATTGTTTTACTTCAAAATGACAATTGTTATTAATGTGCAAGTAAGCACATAACTTTATATATACAATTATAGTGCTCTGTATTCCATTGCCGTTATGCATTCCAAGTTTGGTATAGATTAATTAAGTAAAAATGTGTTTATAAATCTTTATTGTATGATTTATTTCATTTTTTGATTTTGGGGTAGACATATATCAGTGATCATATCTTTTCAACTATTGTTAATATTTAGCTCGAAATTAATATGCTTTAGCAGATGCCTAATATGTTGCATATTTTTAAGGTGTGTATGTAACATGCAGTCATATTTTTTAAAATTGATTAACTTATAGCTAAAGACAGCCAGTCACCTTATAAAATCATGAAAACTATATATATATAACAATTAAACATTATTTACCACCCCCCCAAAAAAAAATATTAAGATTAAAAAATGACTAATTTGCTATAGAATAATAATCTTTTAACAGATGGAACAAAACTGTACCATTCATGAAGGATTATGGTATGTGTGTGCACGGGTACTCCCCTTGGCCAACAGATTATGTCAGTAATACGCATCTCAAAAGCAATATTTGACATACCTGGTAATGTTCAAAATAGGATATCTCGTTACGTTTTAACGCTATGTAGCTAATTTTGGTGACAAATGAAAGCTATGATAATGGAAAATAAAAGGAGCTAGTAAATATATCACTTACAGTTGATTTGGTTTTGTCAAAAAGAAAATATAAATACTGGGGAATTTTATGGGCTGCCGAAATAAGAAATGGGGTCTGGTTTTTAACTGATGGTTTAGTCATTGATTGATTGCACTAATCCTTCAGTACTATATACCATAATAACCAGCAGACCATAAGCTTGTATTTAGTGTATAACACTTGACCCTAAACCATTTGTTGTTGACGTCATGCTGACGAGAACAGTGAGCATATAGATTTATGCATGACTTCTTCAAAAACGTAACGTTTTTAGGGTACCTTCAAATATTGGTGAAATATAGGTATTATATTCCTAATTGTGTTACTGTTACTAGTTAATTTCATGTTTAGGACATCTTAGGGCTTGCTAAAACAGTGTAGTAGAGTTATGGGATGGAGGTGCTCGTGGATTCTATTTGTCCCACGGGCTGTCTTAAATATATAGATCGTGGCAGCCATCTTGATGTTTTTCAGTTACCTGGTGGCCATTTTGTTTTTAAAATGTCTTTTTATTAAATTTGCTCATCCTAAAGTACAAATTTGGTGACAGATGGAATAATTTGGAAATACGTTTGCGAGGTGAAATGTTTAGTCAGAAACACTAGCGAGTTTTGGGGGCCATTTTGTTTTTTGATTTTGAGGGTCAAAAACTAAAAATTTAGCTTAGTATCCTATTTTTTCGTAATCAGCACTCCCAAAATAGGTTAATAGGTCTGGATATCAACTTTTACTCAAAAATGCTCTAACCACCCTTAAATAAGCCCTTTTTCTAAATATGATCTAGACTATGCACAAACACACGCACGCACGCACGCACGCACACTGACACACACACACACACATTCACACACACACACACACACACACACACACACACACACACACACACACAGTGAAACTCACTCACACGCATGCATGCACACACACTCACATACAGAATACTCATTCAAACACATTGACACACACACACACACACACTCACTCTCACACACACAAACACACTCACACTCACTCGCCACTCGCACGCACGCACGCACGCACACACACACGTGCACACAAACAAACACGCACACATATACACAGACACACACACACAAAATGTCACACACAGTGAAACACATTCACACGCTTGCATGCACACACGCACACACACATACTCACACACAAACACATACAAACACACTCACACACACACTCTCTCACACAAACATACTCACACACACACACGCACGCACACACACACGTTCACACAAACACGCACACATACACACACAGAGACACATGCATGATGCATGAGCACGCACACACACACACACACACTCACTCTCTCACACAAACACACTCACAAACGCACGGACGTACACACGGATGATAATGATGATGGTGATGATTTTGATTTTTAAATATAAAAATTGAATAAATAAAAAAAAAAAAAAAAATTGAAATAGACACGCATGAACATACGCGAATATAAAAAAGGAACCCATTTGCAGTTTGGGCTATTTTCCGTTGCAACCAGTGATCAATAACTGGTTCATCAAAGGCCCTTGTATGTGCTGTCCTGTCTGTGGGACGGTGCATATAAAAAATATTGATGCTTATCTGAAAGAGTAGCCTATGTGGCTGCAGCGGGTTTGCTCTAAATAAATATATCTGACCACATGATTGACATCCAATAATAGAAGACATATATAAACATCAACGTACACAAGAGGCATTATTAAATAAAACAACTTTACTTTAGCAAAAAGGAACAGAAGAAACGAAAGAAACTTTATTTTATTTTACTATCTATTCGATATTATTTTTTCTTTACATAGGCATGATGACAAAGTCAAACGATCTAGAGGTGAATTTAAATCAGGTTTTAATACTTACTGAAGGCCAGTGTTGAATATTGCTGATATCAGTTCCTTGCTTTCCAGTTAACATGCAGTTTTGTGTGATGTTCTGGAAAAGCAAGCAGCCTCCATTTTTCTGCTTATAACTGAATGATTTGCATCTTGTACGTAACATGCATTCTCGCGCACACTGGACAAGACCTCTGTCAGGTATTTTTTCTATAGGATCGTTCCATATATATTTATTTCTATCCAGAAACGTGAAGTTATCTGGATTAGTACAAGTTCGCATAGTTGTTTGGACACTTGACAGAAAAGTTAACACGAGAAACAAAACAGGAATGATGGTCATCATTAAGACTGTTGAAAAATGTCATAAATCGTCATCACCGTCATAACACAACTTGTGTTCCTACCCAATCTTGTTACAAACAATAAAAACACTTATCTGTGTTGTTAACGTATTAGAGTTAATAATAATATTCGTCTTGCAACATAAAGATTACAGAAAAACTCAAAACCGTCATCTATACTGTCTTCTAGTTTTCGTTCGCCTTAAATCTTTCACAGTTGGAGAGCAACTCTCGAGATGAAGCTTCCGTAGTGTATCCACAGGTCCGTACAGTTTGTGTTGAATGGTTGCAGATGTTGTCCAAATATCCTTTCTCAGCAACTGGTGGGTTCTGCAGACCTGGAAAATGTACTATATTATCTATTCTGTCTTCCGTAGTGTACCCGTAGGCCCGTACAGCTTGTCTTGAATGGTTGCAGACGTCAACCAGACCTCCTCCCTCAGCAACTGGTGGGCTCAGTAGTCCTGGAGAATATGCTCTGTTGTGTGTTCTGCTTCACCACAGGGGCACATGGGTGATGACAAGAGGTGAAACCTTTTATACATGTGCTGGTTCAGCTTGTTGTGTCAGTTGTCATCTATATATGTAACATTGAATTTCAGATTTTATTTCATCAGATTCCGGTTATTTAAATGAAATCATTGACATTGTCAATAGGGTTAGGTTGTCGATAATATTCTTACGCTGTCAGTATGATTCAAGTAAAATCCTAGACCAATGTAGAATCAGTTGTTAATTTTGAGTCAGAAAGTTTAAAACAAATTGAAAACAACAAACTGTCATCAATACAAATACACAATTTTGGTTATACTGATAATTATCGTCTTGCAACTAATCTGCGAAAGTTGATAATAAGGCATAGTTGTTGATAATGATAATGCTGTTTCAAAGACTCCAAGAAAACTCTCTCTCTAAAAAACCCACAAAAACACAAATTTTTGTTTTATCACTAATTCTTGTTAATTGCAAGAAATCGGCAAAAGTCTTGATAATAACGCAGAGTTGTTCATAATGATAATGCTGTTTCGAAGACTTAAAGAAAACGCCCTCTCAAAAATAACATCGAAAGCGAATTTCTACTTTATAACTAATTGTTAATTGCAAAAAATCGGCAACAGCCTTGCTAAGGTAAAACTGTTGATGATGATAATTCTGTTTCAAAGACTCCAAGAAAATTCCCTCTCCAAAATGACATCGAAAGCGAATTTCTCTTTTATAACTAATTGTTAATTGCAAAAAATCGGCAACAGCCTTGCTAAGATAGAACTGTTGATGATGATAATTCTGTTTCAAAGGTTCCAAGAAAATTCCCTCTCTAAAATAACATCGAAAGCGAATTTCTCATTTATAACTAATTGTTAATTGCACGAAATCGGCAACTGTCTTGCTAAGGTAGAATTGTTGATAATGATAATTCTGTTTCACAGACTCCAAGTAAACTCCCTCTCTAAAATAACACCGAAAACGAATTTTTGTTTTATGACTAATTCTTGTTAATTGCAACTCGCCAGCACAATTCTTGTTAATAAAGCAGAGTTGTTGATATCGATAATTCTGTTTCAAAGACTCCAAGAAAACTCCCTCTCAGAAATAACAGCGAAAGCGAATTTCTCTTTTTTTAACCAATTGTTAATTGCAAGATATCCACAACAGTCTTGCTAAGGTAGAGTTGTTGATAATGGTAACCAGTTAGAATGAAGAACCAATGACGGAGCTCGTTTCAAAACCCTTTATTACTGAACCGCATTCAATACGCTCGTCACACAGCCAATTACGTCAAGGCGCATGCGTACATACCCATTAATATCAATCATTTCATAACGTAATCATGAAATCAAATATATATATAAGCGAAATTTACGCACGAGTTGTTTTTCTAATGTTATTAGCTTCATAAGAAAAGAAAATCTTGTTTTATTTAACGACGCCTCTAAAGCACATTGATTTTGTTTAAACTCATCGGCTATTAGACATATTTCTTTAGAGGAAAAAAGAAATAACGTTGGGTTTTTTTCTGTTGAAGGTGTGACGTATATACATGTACTTCGAGTCACGCGACGATATTTCCCCGTTAGCCAATATTTAAAAAACTTCTGGATACTTCGTCCCAATTTATTTTGCCCCACGAGGATTTCCGATCTTGAAATGTTTAATTGTGAACAAAAATCTATGGACTCCATATGGAATTCCCTAAACCATGGTTCAGTTAAAATGTCTTGCGTGATATGAACACGATATCTAGTATAACAAATGCAAATAAGTTTCATTCGTAATCAATATTTAGAGCACAAAGTCCCTTAAATTCCGTGGAACTATGTCTTTAACATGTCACAGGCCGGCTCCCGCTTGACTAAGTGCCAAAATTACCAATGCTTGACAATCAATAACCAATGATTAATAATTTAATGAGCTCTAGTGATCTCGTTAAACCAAAACGAATAAAAGAAAAACAGAGAAAATAAATTCAACTGTCAACAAAGTATCGATTACGTGATGATAAACGAAAATAACACACCCCAAAAACGATCAATAATCGTTCATTTAATATTACATTATCTCCTTTAGGAGTTAGAATCGCAGAATGTATTAATTTTTCAAAAGCCCAGGTGTAGCGTTTCTTTTGAATGTTTATTCCAAAACAACGATAGATAGAAATGCATTATGCATATGCTGTCCGTCCAGACCCAGTTTTAGCTATAATGATGCCATCAATTTTCTCATGCAAAAATTGCTAAGCAACAAACGATATGCCATTTCAGTGGAGTGATCAAACCTTTGGACAACAAACTGAATTGTATAAACAAGACAACGTGCTTATTTATTTATTTACTCTACACAACTTTTAAAGGATTCCCAATACATGTGAAAAAGAAACCTTTTCCTCTAGATAGTTCGTTATTTTCTGTATTAATAACAAATTCAGAAAAAGTACACAGCAAAAATAGCCACATATGTTTCACATGTGAATTGGCGACGTATGTTTCACATTATGTTAAAGATATGTTTGAAGACATATGTTTCACATACGTTTCTTGAACATACGTTTAACGTTTCTTGAACATATGTTTAACAGAATGCATGTTTATCGTACGTTTAACATATATGAGTATTTATGATGTTTCTTTCCCTAGTAATCAACAATTGTTTCTTAGCAAATGTTCTTAACAATGACAAAACAGTTGTCTAACGTAATTAGAAAAGTGGCCTTTGTAGGATTTTACGTGTACTTGATTCAGAACTTTATAATGGATATATAAAAAATCAAATTAAATATATTTTCCTTAGCAACCAATATAGTGTCCATAGCAACAGTGAAACTTATAAATAGCTACAGAAGCCCTTTCCATGTTATTGTGTATGTCATTAAGGTTTTTTAAACGTACGTTAAACATACGTACGCCTATTTATATGAAAAAATATTTTCATGAACGTACGTTAAATATACGTACGCCTATTTATATGAAAAAATACGTTCATGAACGTATGTTAAATATACGTACGCCTATTTATATGAAAAAATACTTTCATGAACGTACGTTACATACGTGGCTATTTTTGCCGTATATAGGGGGCTGCATTTGACAATAATAGGAAACAATTGTTACAGCAAAGAGAGCAATTAGGCCTGAGAATTGCACATGGTCCTCCAGAGTTTTTCTGTTTTTGTATAAAACAATTCTTGTTTGTTGACATATACAGATTTGCTTAGCAAATGCGCAGACAACTGCAGTGGTAACAATTAAAAGTCCGCGTGACTTTGAGTGTTGTACAACATAGAAAAAAAGTAAAGTTTGTTTTATTTAACAACGCCTCTAGACCACATTGATTTTTATCTTATCATCGGCTATTGGACGTCAAACATATGGCCATTCTGGCATATGACTTTAGACGAAACCCGCTGCCGCCACATAGGCTACTCTTCCGATAAGCAGCAAGGGATCTTTTATAAGCACATTCCCACTAACAGGACACTACATACCACGGCCTTTGATGAATCAGTTGTGGACCACTGGTTGGAACGGAAAATAGCCCTAACTGCAAATGTGCCCACTGAGAAGGATCGATCCGATGACCAATCGGTTCACATGCGAACACTCTACCTGTTGCGCTACATCCCGCTACATGCAACATAGAAGTGGCACTAATGCATCTTAATTGACTGCTTCTAATTAGAGTCAAAGTACACAGTCTTTAGTAATTAACTAATTTGGCTTAAATATTAATTTAAAGGCATAGTCCCACGTAATTTAAGTGGCTTTGTGCTCTAAATATTCATTACGAATGAAACTTACATGCATTTGTTATACGAGATCTTGTTTTCATATCACGCAAGACATTTTAACTGAACTATGGTATAGGAAATTCCATGTCGAGTCATCGAATGTTTTCACATTTAAACATTTTATATTTCAATATCGGAACAACTCGTGGGGCGAAATAAATTGGTACGAAATGTTTTTGCAGCTACAAAAATATTAGAAAATTTTAAAATAACGGCTAATGGGGAAATACCCGTCATGTGACTCGAAATATATACGTCACACTTTCAACGAAAATTTTTTTTTTTTTTTTTTCGATTTATTTGTCCGTGAGCATAATTAATCACTATTTTTAAAAATATTGTTAATAAGCGAGATGCGATGATGGTTATATAAGTAGTTGAATAAAGTATTTTGTGGACAAATCAAATGTTAATATTTGAAATTATTTTTTTTTTCTTGAAATTAATTAGGTCAAGGGTCCATGGGAGTACGCGTTTAAACCATCAACATTAAATGTTACCTGCACAGGTGGGATCGAATCCCGGTTGAGGCATGGGCATTTTAATCTCGGTGTCGGTTCAGAGTAATGCTCGCAAGGCTCATTGGCTAGGTGTATTTGACAACATGGGCGTACGGGGGCACACACCCCCCCACACTTTTTGGACAGGAGGGGTACGCCTATGTAATTATCCCCACTTTTGGCTTCGAAAAACTGAAATTAAAATGCCTAAATAATAATCCTTACCAGTATTTCTCTTTACTGTATCAATGTAACACTTAACCATGTCGTCTTAGCGCAAATATAGTCATACCCAAGTACACAAGTGATCTATGATGGCGTCAAACCTGGGAGGGGTGATGGGGATACAGCGGGATGGTCCGTCCCCTCACGTTTTGGACAGGGAGGATTTTCCGTCCCCCACCCCCATTTTCAGGAACGGATTTTCGTCCTTGTTTGACAATAATAGATTACAACTGTTCAGCAAAGAGAACAACTATGGTATGTTTACGCTACTTGGAACATGGATTTTTTTATCGATTACTTTAGTTTGTGTGAACCTAGGTGAAAAAGGACTAGAGTTTTGGAAATAACAAAAATGTCCTATGTCCCAGTTTTTTTTAATTACTTTGTTAAATAATGATTTAAAAATAGTACTCATTCACTTTTGGCAGACGACAGCATTACAAAGAGGGGTAACTTTGTCCTTTTTAACATTCGAAACATCTCAGCCATTTCAATTAATATTCGTATCTCGTTTATCGTTTTTGCTTTAATAAATACTTTTTTTGCCAATATGGCATTGATATTAAGTTATGATAAATATATTTATAAAACAATAATCGCGTACCACAGAAATGCATTATACAAATAGTTACCTAACACCCCTATTTTTATATGAATTCTGCAGTAAATAAAACATGGCGGTCTAAGTAACGCCGGGTCGAAATGTAAAAATAATAATTTTAAATACCGTTTAAATATTATAGAACCAATGGACAAACCAACCTAGACAAAAAAATAGGACATTTTTTTTTTTTTCGAAAAATATCAACATTATTGAGGTAAGTTATATATTTTGTTTTTTATTCGTCAAAAACAATGTTCCAATTAGAGCAAACAGACTACATAATTATTATATAGGATTGCGAACTGAGCGTAACCAGCCTCCGTGGCGCAGTGGTTAAGCTATCGGACTCGAAGCTGGTAGGTACTGAGATCAAATCTCAGTCGAGGCTTGGGTTTTTTAATCTCAGTATCGGCTCCAACCCAGAGTGAGTGCTCCGCAAGGTTCAGTGGGTACGTGTATACCACTTACACCGACCAGTGGTTCGCAACTGGTTTAACAAAGGCCGTGGTATGTGCTATTTTGTCTGTAGGATAGTGCATATAAAAGATCCCTTGCTGTTTATAGAAAAGTTGCGGGTTTCGTGTCTCCTACTAACACTAACCTCTGTCCTGGACAGACAGCACAGGAACCTGAGTTGAATGCCCGCGACAGCGTGCTTGAACCTTAATTGGATATAAGCATGAACATAAATACAACCACCAACTGAGCGTAGTGTTGCAGTACTTTTCTGTTTTTATATAAAACAATTATAAATAATAAATATAGAAATTAAGACGTAAACTATAGGGAGCTGCGTTTGACAATAATAAAGATAGCGGGATATATCTCAAACGGTAGAGAGTCCGCCTGTGAAGCTGTCGGTCTTCGGATCGATTCTTCTCAGTGGACCCATTTGTAGTTTTGCAATTTTCTGTTCCAACAAGTTGTCCACAACTGGTATATCAAAGGCAATGGTATGTACAGTCCTGTCTGTTAGACAGTGAATATGAAAGACCCCTCCCTGCTTATCTGAAAGAGTATCCTATGTGGCGGCAGTGTGTTTCCTCTACAAATGTCAGAATGACCATATGAATGACGTCCAATAGTCGATGATAAGATCAAAATCAATGTCGTTAAATAAAACAAACATTACTGTTTGACAATAATAACTACAAACTGTTACAGCAAAGAGAACAATTAGGCTTGCGGGCTAAAAGAAAACCTCAAGTAGTCTACTTTTCTGTTTTTGTATAAAACAGTTCTTGTTTGTTGACAGTTATAAAAGTTGCTAAAGCCTCAATCACACCGAGCCTTCGACCAGGTAACGACCTAGCTGCGACTGAAAAATATTGAAATCGCAGGCAAATCGCAGAAAGAGCGTGCGACTGGTCGCAGAAGTCGTGGGTAATCGCCGAGGCAAAATCAGTCACATTAAGGTCGATGGTCATGTTTAAAACTTCTGATCTGCGATTGTAAATCTTGAGATGGTGGTTGTATTTATTTTCGTGCTTATATCCAAATAAGGTTCCAGCACGCTGTCATGGACACACAACTCAGGTTCCTGTGACATCTGTCCAGGACAGAGGTTAGTGTTAGTAGGAGACACGAAACCCGCTGTTTTTCTATAAACAGCAAGGGATCTTTT
>JAULBS010035312.1:0-10144 GCA_032355785.1 Symmetromphalus regularis
GCAACCAGAAAGGAGTGCGCCGGTGAAAGAACACTTTAAATCCTTGCGCTCTTTTGTTTTATCGGAGTTTTGAGTTGTAAAGGAAAGTAATTGTTCTGCATATAAACTTTATAGCTCGGTGTAATAAATAGATTACAAAACTCGATCCCGTATGATACCGAATACATTACAACTAGTGTGTTTTAAATCATACATCACTCGCTTTCGCTCGTGAAGTACGATTGAAAACACTCTCGTTGTAATATATTTGGTATCACACGGGATCTCGTTATGTAATCTCTATTTATTTAACGACGCCTCTAGAACGTAATGAAACTCTATCGCGTGAATCTTGTGTTCAGTTTGTTTTCCATTTATGAAATAAAGGATTTTCAATAAACAAATCAACAGAATGTCTAAAATACGACACTTCTTAAATTTCAGGGTACAAAACGCTTTTTTTGTTTTTGTTACAAATGGTTCAAACAGCAAATTGTGAAAAAGTTCGTTTTATTTAATGACGCCTCTAGAGTACATTGATTTTTTTTTTATCTTATCGTCGGCTATTGGACATCAATCATATGGTCATTCTAACATATGTCTTCAAAGGAAACCCACTTCCGCCACATAGGGTACTCTTTCCGAAAATCACCAATGGTCTTTTATATGCACTTTTCCACAAACAGGAAAAAGGCTGTTTTCAATTGGTTTGCGGCATCGTGAGCGTAAAACCCGACGGGACGGGAATTCGGGGGGTGATGCTTTTATAATGAACCCCGCCCCCTCTTTTTGCTTAGTAAAATATAAATTAAAATACCTAAATACTAATCTTTTAAAAACAATTTTTTCTATTCTTTTTAAAACTTTTTATAAATGACTCAGTTTTGTGGTGACGTGAAATAGCATATACTATGACGCGTTTAAATAATACTGGGAAGCTATATGATCGTCATACTTTACCACCAGTATATAACACACTGCGTTATAATTCAATAAAGCAATTTTTCTCTGAGTTTTCTGTCGCATTGAACATTTAGAAGACCATTTAGTATTTTGTTTTTACATCCATACTATTACACATGACTAAATACGTATAAGCTTAGTGAACTCCTAAATAATAAAAGGTATATTAAAGAAATTAGTAAAATTTACAAATAGTATTACTAATGCGTTTAAAAGCGCCATTAACTTCGGAAATGACAAATTCAAGTGGACGAATTTTCAGAATAAATAAGATACTAGAGAATAAATATGAAGTTATTCACATAAATTATGTAGCCAATGTCTACGTACTCTTTTAAAACTAAATCATATTTATTCTATATTCGGGGTTTCAGCAGTGTAGCTTAAACCCTGAATGTGTTATCGTCGGGTGCCCCGTTTCGGTGAGGGACCTGTTTTGGCGAGCACATCAGTTGCGCGAGAACGTACGCTCATTTGAAGATTTGTCACCGATTTTTGTGTGCCAAAAATAAACAATGATCCGTCATTTTCACATTTTTCACGACATGAGCAAAACATGTAAGTAAATAAAAATATAACTTTATCTTCTTCTGAACACATAACTTTTCTTAATACTTTTTCTACAAACTTTTTAAAAAGATGTAATATATAATATAACCTTTTTTTTCCTCATTACAATGTGGTAAATGTCACACGATCGTCTGCTTATCGAAGTCATGTGACTGTAACGGGGACATGTGTTACACGTTTTTTTAATACAAATACGTTCCAAAAGTATAACCTTCTTATATGATTTTTAAATATATTACCTCGGATCATCAATTCATCAGTGATATAATAATTACATTTTCGAATGTAAATATGTACATGTCTGTGTGTGCACCTCTTCATTTTTCGGCATCTTGTTACACCACTGTATATATATTTAAAAAAGCCTATATTTAAATATATATATATATATACATATATATATATATATTGATTTAAGTTGAGTGTTTATAGTTTTTTTTTTCAATTCAGACTATTCCAATGAAGAAATGTATTCACCAGCAGCATTGAGCAATACCTTGAATGCTACTAGGGATGATACAATGCCAAGGTCTGAAGGTGCCTTTCAGTTTGGTGTCTCACAAACAACACTCAGGAAACGTGTTCTACAGAGAGTCCATGCTGAAAGGACCTCTTCTGGACCCCGTCCTCTTCTATCACAAGAAGAAGAAGAGACCCTAGTTGACCATCTGAAATATATGGCAAGTGTACGATATGGGTATACTTGTTCTGAAGTTATTGACATAGCTTCGAACCATGCTGTTAAGAGTTTAGAAACGAGACAAGGATCACCCATTATCTTGCAAATGGTTTAGAAATTTTATGATGCGTTGGCCTGAGCTAAATGTTATCAAGCCCCGATCTATGTCACTGGCAAGAGCCAAAGCCACTAACAAAGATGTTGTTTCTAAATATGTTGATGAATTTGACAAAATACTTACAAAATATGACCTGCATGACAAACCACAAAACATTTACAATGTTGATGAGAAAGGGCTCCAAACAGAACACACACCACCACATGTTGTTGGTTCTAAACAGACAACTATCCCTGCAATAGCATCACCAAGGTCCGTTATTACTACTGTAATAGGTTGTGGCAATGCTCTTGGCACACATCTGCCAGCGTATTTGTATTTCAGGGAAAATGGATGAGACAGGATTTACTTGATGGTTGCACACCTGGTTCCAATGGTACGGTCACAGAAAGCGATTGGTCGAATAGTGAGGTTTTTAAAACCTATCTAAATGATCACTTTTTGAAATACATTCAAGGTTGAAATGCTGGGCAGATGATTTTATTGTTATACAATGGACAGAAGAGCCACATTTCTGTGCCACTGATCAATTGGGCAAAAGAAAACATTATCCTCTTTGTACTACCGGTGCATACCGGTCATGCAGTACAGCCACTTGACCTTGGATGCTTCGGCCCATTCCAACGTATTTACAACTCAGAATCACAGAGGTTCATTCAACAAAACCCATAGTTTAAAATCACAAAATATAACATATGTTCCATTGCTTGTAAGGCCTATGTTACAATTCTGTCACAAGACAATTTCCAGTCTTCTTTTAAACAAGCTTGAATACATCCTTTTGACAAGTGTGCTGTTCATCCTTCACAGTTTGAACCATCCGTACCTTTCGGTCACCCAATCAACGATCCTTCATCACAAGACCATATGCAATTTCCAGACAACACCAAAACTCACCTTCAGGCAAAATCAGTTGACTGAAACTCTGACGGAAACAGTATGGAACGTTGTAAGCAGTTCTTGATAAAAATGACAGACTGTATCCAGAAAAAAAGAGATGTGTTGAAAAAAAGAAGCATCGACGAAATCACCAGTGGAAAATCTTTAACAGAAGACCAAACTTTGCAGGACATAAACGAATATCACAAGAAAGCACCAAAACGAAAACAGAAGATGACAGAAGATGTAATTTTAATAACACCGAAAGTAACAAAGAAAATACAGAAAAAAAATGAAAACAAAGATAACAGAAAACGATGTGCCACATCCTAGTACATCGGGAGTAACCATTACACATGTATCAGATACTCTTGGTGATTATGATGACATTTCGTCTGATGATAATGATGAAGAAGTTTGCTGTCTTTGCAAACACTTTCAGCCAAAAGAGTTAAAGGGATATATCTCTATTGTGTTCACTAAATGGGCACAGTGTGATTTCGACCAGTGTAAGCACTGGACACATCTCAAGTTGTGTTGTCCACAGAGAGTTGTGCAGTTGAATGATCGGTTCATATGCCCCTGTCACGGAAACAATTGCAAATCAATAAAGTTGTTATGTTCGTGTTATTACCGTTGAATGTTCCAAATTTTACTTTTAATCTGCTTTTAAATCATATTTAAAATTTGTGCAACATAACTATGAACAATTGTTTTGTTGAAATAATTAACTTGAAACTTTTGGGTGTAAGCTGTAACACTGTAGAACCTGCTCACCGAAACTAGTGAAGTAGTTGACAATATTTACTTTTGACACGCACTTCTATTATTGGCGTCTGTGCGGGCAACAATAAAAGTTATCAACCACATTAATGCTTAGTCGAAGAACAGACATAGTGATAAAAAGGCAGGTAAGTCCATACAAATTATATGTTTTCAAATATCGCAGTATTTCACTAGTTACCACTTACGCTCACCAAAACTGGTCCACCCATGATAATAAGATACCGATTTCCAATAATACCCAAACGTAGCTTTACGTCACTTTTAATCATCTAGATTCAATCATCAAAACCAACAGAAAACAATCTGTACTGCATGAGTACATAAATGAATTATGTTAAAATAACGATTAATTAATACAGATATGTAAATTGCAAAATATAACATCAATATATCTTTCCTGTGTGTTTTGCTTCCTTGTGCATTTCAGTGCTGGGCTGATTCAACACAATACATGACATGTTTGGTTACTTTTGGTTTGTTTCAGTTAATTTCTGTATTTTTCTGTTTATTAAGACCACCTATTACTGTCTCTTGGTAATGAAAGAAAAAATGGCAGAATTGCTTGAGCAAATTGAGTTAGTGCTAAATACAGAGGGGAAATTTCCAATTTGGAAACATTTTGTGTTTGTAAAGGATGATACGATCATTGATAAGAAAAAAGTTGTGTGCAATCATGGTAATATGGTCTGAAATACAGTGGTCAAACTACAAATTTGACTGATGATCATAATCGTATCACTAGTTACAAAAGATGTTGATGCTAGACATCTACGACAAACAACTATACAGAGTTCTATGTTTCTTATGAAGCTACACCGAGCCAAGGATATAATGGATGCCATCCTGCAATTTATAATTAAAGACCTACAACCATTTAGTGTAGTACAAAATGGAGGCTTCAAAAAACTTGCTGACAGTACTTCAACCTCGTTACAGTTACTTCCAGACAGATCTTTTCTGACAGCACCATGTACCAGATTTATATGCAATGTTCAGTCATGACAGCAGTTTTAGAAGACCTACTGAAGGCAGTAAATGTTTAACTACAGACAAACTAGTCGAGCTACAGAAGTGTACATCAATATCACAAGCAGTCACATTGACGAAATGCACAAAATGAGATCAAGCACAAGTTAATTAAAACTCAAGCAAAAATCCCACATGAAACAAATTAGGAGAATAAATTAGGAATGTTCAGGCAACTAAGTGTTCATTCAGACTATTAATACTATCACAATAATGATTTGACTATTGCAATAGTTGGAAAGGCCCCAATAGTCACCTCAATATGCAGTGTTACTAATACTGTACCGATATATTATTATATAGTGTTACTAATATTGTACCGAGATATTATTAGATGCAGTGTTATTAACATTACACTGAAATATAGGTTATGTGATGACTCAGCAATTTTGAAGTGTCCAATTTCATTATTAACAGCAAATGTTTTGAGACCTATGAACCATTCATTCTCTCCCCTACCTCCTTTCACCATTTCTCTTTTTTCTCAACTATCTCTTTCTCCTCTCTCGCCTTTTTTTCATTTTGTAGGAATCTGTTAATCTTTATATAACATGCTATCTTATATCTTTATTCATATTTGTAAACAATCTAAAGTTTTGGTCATGTTGACTGTAAAAATATTTATAATATGTAACTATGTATTGTATGTAAAATGTTGTGACTGGTCTTACTATAAGCTTAGCCTGTAGAAAAATCCTGTACCATTTTCTTCTGATGGCAATAAAATGAGTTTAAACAAAATTTCATGAATATTTTTTGTTTATTGATATTGGTATCATGACATAATAAAAACCGTAACTCTGGGTGAAATCTGCCATTGTGTAATCCAGTCCCACAGGGATCCAATTTAAACATCAGTCCACTGGATACATTTATTAAATTGAGTTTCAATAGAGATATCATTGAGTAGCAACTTTTAAAAATGTTATTTAGGGTTTAAGTCAGGGTAAGAAATTTCTGGAGATTGTCAACCAGATATCAGGGCTGGTAAGTTTAACACATTCCCAGCCCTGACAAAAAATTGTCAGCCCTGTGATAAGCAGGAGTGGAGCGACCAAGAGGGGAGAGGATATGGGAAAGGGTGGGCCCCCATTCCACAGTAGGATTTTTTGAAAAAATGTGAGCTGAAATATTTATGAAACTTGGCATTTATTTTAAAATTATAACCAAAATGCTATGAAAAGTGCCTTCTCATTTGTTAGTTATGGCATAATGAGAAGGCATATGTCAGAGTAAACATCACCACTAAACTGGTACCCCTCTTGTAATCATGCTATGCTGTAATAGTCCATCAAGAACCAGCTAACGTCACCACTTGGAAAATATGCAATCAAATCACGTTCCGTAAATAGCTTCACCTTTGGAAGCACTTGGGATTATCAATGCTTTGGAAATATTCGGACCAGGAAATAAATGAGAGTACAATGTTTACCATTTTATAACAAGTTATCGACAACAAAACTGAAAAATACACAAAACAATGAATATAAATGACAACTATGAAGAACTAGAGAAAATATATATATTGGCAAATTTTATGCACATCGTCAACACAATGTAGCGTGTCAACGATAATCTTAGCAGACAGCCAGCAATGGAGCTTTTTAATGCTCCCTACCCTGCCACAAAACAACCTGTCACGGGCGGCTTAGCGTGCATTCAATTTGAACCCTGTTTAAGTTGATTTCAGCCAATAATTTGGTTCTCTTTTAACCAATGCTAGTCCATTTTTGTTTAGTGCCATTTTGGCTTGGTTCCTTTTTTGCTATAACCTCATAATCACCTAAATAAGGCCCATGATTTCTGAAGCTTTTTGCTTTAAATCTAGGACTCAGCACTTGATCTACATGATACATGTACAAGTTTAATAAAATGTACATCAATAACACAAATCCAAAGCAATAGGATTTAAAATAATTATAAGAAGGAATTATGATAATCTTGACATCTGTGGCAGCTGTTGTCACTTAATAAGAATTAAGATGATGTTTGCACTGACATATGACAGGTATCTGTCAGTGCTAAGACATGTTTAACTCAGCAGCTTAGCTTTTACAAATTATCACAGTATCATATTAAGTAAATATCACTATTTGTTTCCTTCAATAAAACTGATAATTCAACTCGGTTTCCCTTGAATAATGAAATAAACTGTTTGTGATCAGCTTCTGTCAGTTTTTCATGCTTGTCAACACTTCTGTTCATTCGCGAAGAAATGGCGCAAGCGGAAAATTTATTACGATTCTTTAAGTATTTGTAAATTACATACCTTTATGTATTAAAATACACAACAATAATCAAGCCACATATCTTGTTGTAGTTAAAATTTGAACAATATTGTACAAAATAATAAATCTATTCATCTCTTCCGCAAATGGCGAGAAACAGGAAGTGACGTACAGGCACCTGATCGTGACGTACAGCTTGTAAAAGATACAGTGATTACAGAATTATTATCGATCACAATTTGTCAGCCAAACTGGCTTCAGAAAAGCAATTAAAAAAAGATAAATAAAATAAAACATTTGCAAATCTTTTTTCTAGTACGTTTCATTTTTTTTTAAATATCAGTTCTGTCGCTATACAATTATTTTAAACAAACATTCATAACGAATCGCTTCCCACCCTCACCATCGACGTCAAAGGTCATGGTCACAAACTTCTGAAAACGTGGGGGTGTTCTTTTTTTTTCTTTTTTTTTTTGCAGTCCTGCATCATTTATTGCTTGCGATATTATATCCAACAACAAAAAGAAAAAGAAAGAAGATTTAAAAAAAAAGTATTTATGCTTACAATAAGAACTACATAGCCACTATAAACCGCAAGATTTCGCAAAATTAGTGAACTATATTAAAGTGTTCTTGAACATTTTATAAACATGCATAAATTATGAGAAATATAGTGTGAATATTTTGTTTAAAATCCTGCATAATGTATTAGTAGGTTGGCCAAATAGCAAACAGTGACTTTAAAAAGGAGTTTAATACTCCGGCTCTAATATGGCAGCCAAATGACTTTATTTTATATTTTTTATAACCTTTGGTTTAGGAAAACAACACGGTTTTATATTAATAGCTAATTCTTTTATTATTATTATTATTACTAAATCTGTTATAAATATGCCAAAAAATATTTTAATTATATTAGCCATGGCATGAAAATTGTATTACCTGCTGTAGCGGATTTAGGGCTCCCCTAAATTTTGCGATTTAAATATTTAAAACATATATTATTATTTTATTTTTACTTTTAACATTAAAGAATCTGAAGATTAAAACTGACTAAAATTAAGAATTATAGTGAAAACGGTTAATTTTTTTAACAGTCTACAAAGAAGTCACAATCCAGGGTTGCGCATTTAGTATGGAAACAATATGACGCTGAATTTTTTTATTTCGCACGTGCTTTCAGTGTGACAGTGCAGAGCTCTACGCCTCTAGCCATTATAGGCCTATTAAAATATGGCCGCCAATTATAATAGAAAATTCATTTTTGACATATAAATGGATATAGGCTTGTTGTCCGATTTGAGTTGTTTTGGTGTCTGTTTATATTTAAGTCAATGTTACATCTGATTCTGTTATGACAATTCATACATTTATGAATTGTTCCCGTGATCCCATTTACCCTGAGGCGCAGCCAGAGAGCGGGACAAACGCCAAGCCAAACCCAGACGCTGGGAGCATGAACCATGTGGATAATAAATTTCAGTGTGACGGATGAAAAAAATAATCGGCGCAAATTCGTGTTAGCTACGGTAGTTACATTTTCAAGAAGATATATGATCTACTATGGAGTGCGAAGTGTAAAAAAAAATATATTTATAGATGAAAAAATTATTTTGTCTAACTTCAATTGAATCCCTTCGCGAGAATGAGTCTAAAGAGTGAATATTAATGTTGTGGTGTTCTAAAATAGGTCTTCATTTTTTTTAACTCTCAAAATGATTTCCATACTTTTATTATCATTATTATTTTCTGTAAATAACGTTTATCCCGGGCAAATTCTTCTTCTTTCTCTCTTCTGTTTGTCTGCCTATCTGTCTCTTTGTCTGTCTGTCTCTCTAAATTAACCTCCAAATAAACTGAGTCAGAAGTGTATAAATTTCCTTCGGCATATATTTCGTAATTTTCTTTGATAATGAAATATTACATGGTTGTGTCCCTTTAGTTAAATCTTGCAGCTACTTAACTTCCGTCAACATTTATTTGGCGGGAAGTTGATGTTGGAAATAGGAAAAACAACAACAAAAAAACATTTATTGACAATAACTATCTTCAGCAATGCAGAAATCTATTATGTTAGTTTTTTATATTTTATTTTAGATAATCCGTAATACTTTTTCATCTCTTCGTGTGAAAATCATCAAAATGAAAAGTGCTGAAAGTTTGAGATTAAAAGGAAAGGAACATCGTCGGGTACCGTGTTTTGGTTGGGGGGTGGAGGGGACTGCGTGTCGGTGCCGGTGGGTGTAGGTTGCGCATAAATGTATGCACAGTCTTGACAATGGGAGATCTATGATGACGCCCGATTTTGAAAATGTAAACAAACCGATATCACAATTCTTTTTTACAAAATAAATAGTTAACATGTCAAATTTAAAAACACTTTTTTTTGTCAATTTATTGCTTATACCCACCGAAACTGGTCACCCAATGATATGTGATCATTGTATGGACCTGTACACAGTACAGGGATGGCATTCCTCAAATTCTTGTTTTAAAACCAGGGGAGTTGGAATGGGGGCTGGTGGTGAGTCATAATCCCTTTAAATATGTTCCTTATTTAATAATTTATCTGTTCAGAAATGGGAGCAGCCCCCACTATATGAATTTCGTTACAAAGCCCTTGAAAATAATTTGACAGAATTTCCTCCCATCTCCAGGGCTTCTAGAATACGGTAGCCTGACGCCCGTGGCTAGTGGTTATTGCGGTCGGGCTACCAAATAATCAATTTCCACTAGCCCGAGGGCTAGTGGAATTTCCAAAAAAAATGATGAAAAAAAGAAAACGAAACGAAAAAACTGCAATGAAAAGTGCTGGACATACTCGTTTGGATAAATAAAATCAGACTATTATTAGCACGGAACACGTGAAATAACTCGCTAGCATAATCTGTGAAAACAACGCAGTCCACTATTTCT
>JAULBS010035323.1:0-10144 GCA_032355785.1 Symmetromphalus regularis
ATTTCCAAACTGAAGACATTGTGATACGCAGAGACGAACCAGTGATTTGGATTTCCAAACTGAAGACATTGTGAAGCGCAGAGACGAACCAGTGATTTGGATTTCCAAACTGAAGACATTGTGATGCGCAGAGACGAACCAGTGATTTGGATTTCCAAACTGAAGACATTGTGATACGCAGAGACGAACCAGTGATTTGGATTTCCAAACTGAAGACATTGTGAAGCACAGAGACGAACCAGTGATTTGGATTTCCAAACTGAAGACATTGTGATGCGCAGAGACGAACCAGTTTCACAAGACGAACCTTTATGCAAAATACTCTTGCAATTTGAGGGAGTCATACAGAGACGTTTTTGAAAACTGGTTTTTAACCTGCAATAATCTAGCTTTAAGTGAATGATTATCAGGTAAAAACATGCGCCTAAACAGCGTCCCTTTTTCTGTTATGGCAGTGAAAATAACATCCGAGAACAAACCTGAAGCCCATTTGAGCCTAAAAGGGTAATCTAAGAACATTTTGAAAAGTTGACCCTCTTTTATTTGTATTAAAGTGCATTTTACTTATTTATTCAACCAAATAAGGGAATTTAGAACGAGTGGGTTTTAATAGAGGTATCGAGTTAATTGCAAATTGTTTTGATTAGTTACGTTGCTATTTCCTCCGAAGGTGGGTTAGGAGTTAGAGGGACGGGGGTTAAAAGAATACACTACAGTAATGAACACAGGGATTTTTAAATTCCCCTTTGTTTTATCTGAGCAACTATTTTTCACTTCTTATATTAAAAAAAGAGGAAATGATCAGAAACGGATGTTACGCACGTCTTTATACTTAGGTCTACATATTTATTTAGGTACCCCATGGTAACAAACATAAAAAAAAAGGACCTGAAAATGCCTTAAAAATGTGAAACCAAAAATATTCGCCCCAGGTGAACTCCCCTTTCCTTAAAATATGTCAGCGCCTGTATAAAGACCATTCCACATAACGCGTATTACACTTCACACTTCTGAGTCATGTTACAAATATGACTCATAATCTTACATTGATTCTCTTCACAGTAAAGTTGGAAACACGTTCTTACTTCAGATTTTATACTGCGCGTGTCACATTTTCGTGGAATAGGCCTTCTTTATGGTTTTAAGCAGAACATCTGAAGTTTACATAGCCTGAAACACGACTTCCTAAAATCTGGCTAGTAGTTATAAAGCGTTTTAGGCCTGATTTCTGATTCACGGTTCAACCTCGATTCATATTTCAAATTGTGTTTTCATCTTTTAAAATGGATCACGGTTGAACCGTCAACAAGAAATCTGGTCTTAGATTGCTATAAAGTGTTGAGTTATTAAAGTCATGATATTGCCATGCAAACTAGATGACCAAGTTTTGTCTTTATTAACATTTGAATTCATGCATGAGCACAGGAACCGAACATGTAGGTTAAAGTCAGCTTATAACATTTAGACATTAAAGCTTATGTCAGGCAAAATTTCATGTGCACAGGAACCGAACATGTTGGTTAAAGTGAGCTTATAACATTTAGACATTAAAGCTTATGTCAGGCAAAATTTCATGAGCACAGAAACCGAACATGTTGGTTAAAGTGAGCTTATAACATTTAGACATTAAAGCTTATGTCAGGCAAAATTTCATGTGGGGGAGGGGGTTAGTTGAAGGTGCCACCACCACTTGGCTATGATGGTTACGAATTTGGGAGAAGACGCCACCGCCACTTTGTCAATGATAACTACGACTCTTAACATATCTACTAGAACGCCACCTTGTGCTGAACTGAAGATGTTAACAGTTGCTATAGAGACCTTATCTTGTTTGTGAGAAATCTTAGTTTCTTGTTAGAAGTTTATCGCTATAAAACAGCCCAGCTTTTCGATAAACACAGTATCAAACAGAATCCCTGATACAATATCAGCGTATTTTCAGTACACACGCTAAATTAGTCTCAAGTGACTCCCTGCATTCCAGAGCAGTCATTTCTGTTCAGTGTTAATCAATCTATGGCTCATAAGCACATGCAACTAAAATGGATAAATATCTTAATATTTTAAAATTTAAAAACGCTCTGTTCACATACAACAAAACGTAATTTTAGTTCGTCTTTTGATGTAGGGCTGGAGGGCCAATATTTGAGTCAGTGGGTGCTAAAATGCAATACATTTGAATTAAACAGTTGTCCTCACTACTCTACACAGTTGTTTATTATTATTAATGTTATTTTTAAAAATCACACACGTCGGAAATATGGTACAGACATAGTGATCATATCCGTTCCACTATGTTTGGTCAAGTAAACTGTTATTCTTAACATAGTAAATAAAGGGAAAAACAATAATAATACTTATAGACTCATTAACTTACGATTCAAAGAGCGAATCCTAAACACGATGTGTGTGGTGAAAAGGGGCACGGGGTATTGTCTTTCCTGGGGAGGAGTTTGAAGGATAATGTCTCCTAGAAGGTAATGTCCAAGGGGGTAGGGGTATAGCAGGCGCGTATACAGGATTTCTGAATGGGTGTGTGTGTGTCCAAATTTGATGTTTGAATAGAACTGGGGGGAAATTGTTAATTTTCACGTCCTTCCACTCGGAAAAAATATATATAAAAAACAAAATTCTAGAAAAGGATGTGTGTGATCGGACACCCTTGGATCCGCTACTGTATAGTCCTGTCACAGGACAAATGTCTGCCTTTAAACATTTTGTACTGTGTATATAATATTATACACAATATTCATTTCATAGCTTTTATTATTTTATAGTTGCTACAGTAACATAAATAGCAACTCTGGCATAGCTTCTAGAATACGGTAGCCCGAAGTCCGTGGCTAGTGATTTTTACGGTCGGGCTACCAAATAATAATTTTCTGTTACTGAAAAGAATAAACAATGCTAAAACACGCGTAAAAAAATTCAAACAATTCAATATCCAAAATATTTTCTTGAAACTTTATATAGCCATAGGAATATTTTCAAAAACATAATCTATTGCAATATACATGTATATATCAAGATAAATTATATGTTTTAAAGTATGGTAATGTTCAGTTAATTAACAAAATCATGGGTTAATTACACTGAATGCAATATTATATCGAGTAACCCATGAAAAAAGTTCGGAAATTCAATATGCACATTATTACTTCCACTTATTATCAGTCCCCCCTCCCTGAATTCCGCGGCAAAATTTACAAAATTCCGCGGTAAAATTAGCTATATTCTGCGGTAAGAAATGGGAAATTCCACGGCAAATTCTGCAATATAAAAATTGATAATAATACTAACGAATTTACATTAATTATTATTTCATAAAGTTAGTTTCAAACTAAATTCCCATGATATCATCAGAACTCAGTGGTCCAACCAAATCGTTAAAAAATATCAGATTGGAGTCGCTGGTTGTGATATTCCTATTCGTGAAACTTGTGTAATTTACTTCCATTGGAAGTTCCAACGAGTCTTCGGCAGTTTTGGTAACATAAATAACTAACTCCGTAAACCATAGTGTGTTCAGGAGGGCGAGTGCTCGTTACCATCGTCACAAAAACCAGATAGCATGTGAATAGGTGCGCTTGCCCACCTGAACGTGTCACAAGTGACGTGTACAATTTGTTCTGCGTAGACGGAAACAATCGAAGGTTACCGAATAAAGTTATTTATAACCAGCAAACAAATCACAAATCTAGCCCATTTAATACGTTGCAAACTTTAAAGAAACAACTTTCTAACTCAATCCTCGAGTCCTCTAAAATAAATGTCAGAATGACCATATGATAGACGTCCAATAGCCGATGACAAGTCCGTAGCCAGGATTTTTGAAGGTGGGTTTTTTTTTGTATTAAAAAGGCACTTGAGGGCGTAGCGAGCAACACTTGGTTGCGGCTGTCTAGGACTCCCCGTTGGGTCCAGGGCCAAAGCCCTTGGTGGGGTTAATGTGGCATTTACAGGCTTTATTTAATTGATTTAATAGGCCATTAAATATATTTTAAAAAACAGGCAATTAGTTGAAAAAGGGGGGTTCGTTCGAACCCTACGAACCTCCTTGGCGACGGGCTTGGATGATAAGATAAAAATCAATGTGTTCTAGAGGTGTCGTTAAATATAACAAATTTTACTTTTTTACTAGTTATGAAATGAGTCGACTGATTTAACAGACTAACTACTGTAAGATGTATTTTTATATGACAAGGAATACATCATATGTAACAGATGCAGATGAAGTTTGATTCGGCATCTTCAGGGGTTGGCGAGTTTGCTGAAATGAGATACGGATTATTTACACTTGTAGATAGCGACTGGTTCTGTACGTGAGAAAAGATCTCGTAAGCTAGCCACTGTTTTACAGACGATCAAAACGCAACTCGCTAAACGAATATTCTTTCCGGGATCACGATTCTTTTGCGCTGTCTAGAACTGCAATGTAAGCATACACATTTTACTAACTTTTTTCTTTGTTATTTTTATCTGATGCACTTGTTCACTTTTATCTGATGCACTTTGAATCTTATTATTAATTGTTTGTATTTGAGGTTTACTTAAAACCACCTTCCAGTGAAAGAAGAGCGTTTCCTGGTTCTAGGAACTCTCCTAAACCATTAACAGATGGTCTTAGCACGTTGCCAGTGGCAATATAATGGCGTTGACAGATTACTTACTTTCATGTCGCCTTAGGAACCAGGCAGCAAGACTGTTTACTTTTACAAAACATGGATGACTTTACTTTTACAGAAACAAAACAAAATGTTGATGATGATGATGATGGTATAGATATAATTAATGATATGCTATTGTTAGTTATTATTATTTAAAATATAATTATTATTGAAGATTATTGTAATTTTAAATTGTAATTTTAAGATAAGTTTAGGGTTTTATTGTGTAGTACATCAACAGACAAATTACAAAAGAAATACTGTTATTTAACATTTCTTTATTAGTTATTGAGGATTAACATTTGTCAGTGGCGCATCTGGGGGTGGGGGGTGGGAGCAGGAGTCTATTATAATCGTTTAATTATTATTATTATTTTAATGTTAATGAATCCGAGGATTATTTAGGGGCCCTCTAAATAGAGTTTTTGGTTCCGCTACTATTTATATATATATATATAAATAAGTTAAAATGGAAATAACTGCGATGTGTAAAATTTCTGTAAATATAAATTTGTTATTAGGGATATACAATTTGTGTCACAGTATAATATATTGTAAACATACCTTGATTATGTAGAAACGCTTCAGATATTGTAACATTTCTTTATATAAGTCAGTTATAAAAGAATTACATTATACACCGGTTACTGCGGAAATACTTGAACAATAAACGGACTACTACCTAGGTTTTTAAAACCATTGTGTCAGTCTAAATGTTATTTTGTTCAAATGTATTATATGTAAATATTTCAAATAGAAATATTTATCAAGAGCGTTAACATAAGCATTACTTTTTCATAACTCCTAAACCTATCATAAAGAAAATAAATATTCTCTTACCAGATGCTATGCTAATAAAAACAAAGGAACTCCCACCCACACACCCACTCAACTCGATGTCTGTGCCATAATAATCGGGATAAGAGGGTGGTACGCCATAGTTTCCACGCTTCCAGCTCAATTCTCCAAAGCGCCATTAACTATAGTTCACAAGATGGTCTAAATACTTTTCCATAGTAGATTACAAAATGTTTTTGAACTTCTGAGATGGTCTGTAAACGTGCACACTGAAACTATCGAATATACCTTATTAGTATAAACACATTTAGAATAGCATTCATTATGTTAAACATTTCAAGTTAATACCTCAAAGAAAGATTAAAAAAGAATAGCTTTAGCAGATGTCTTATAGATTTGGTATAACGGATATTAAGTTATATTTCGACGTTCATACATCAAAGGTAATATTAAAATAATTCACCTGGCCATATCTGAAATTTCTGGCACTTTGTTTAATGTTTAAATATCGCAGATGTAGTCTTATCTATTGTCAGCCCAGGCCTGTTGTAACAGGGGCGTTGGAACGAAATTCAAGTTGGGGGAGGGAGGCTCGCGTTTCTTAACAACAGAATGTGCCGGTGAATAATTTAACGATGAATAAGGAATATATTTATGGGAATTATTGGAGTGGGGGTGGGGGGTGGGGGGCTGGGCTGAAGTCCCCAGTTCCCTGGTTCCAATGCCCATGCGTAATTTACTACTATAAACATACCTGAGAATAGATTCATTAAAGCTGGTGTCCACCATGGCAGAGGACTACATTAACATATACTGGCAATGACAAGAGACACCGTTAAAACCTCATTATGTCAGTGGCAAAGAATCTGTTTACAATATTATTATGGAAATAACAAGGAATATGCTCACAGCAATGGCAAATACCTGCACGAAATATGTTCTTGAAATGGTACGGAACTTCGTCACTGTACCGTCCTGATAGTGGAAAGGGGTTTCGTTACAATATTATCCTGGTCATAACAATGAATTTTTTTTTACATCACCATAGCAGTGACAATGGATCTTTTTAAAACATCGTCCTTTTAGCGACAAGATACCTTATTACTATTTTACTGGTAGCTTGTAATGGCAAAGAACATGCTGTCCTGTCAATGGCAAGCTATCTTACAGTGTGGTTCCAGCAAAGGCAAGGGATTACATTGACATGGCAACGGTAAGCTATCTTACAATGTAGTTCCAGCAAAGACAAGGGATTACATTGACATGACAACGGTAAGCTATCTTATAATGTGGTTCCAGCAAAGACAAGGAATTACATTGACATGGCAACGGTAAGCTATCTTATAATGTTGTTCCAGAAAAGGCCAGGGATTACATTGACATGGCAACGGTAAGCTATCTTATAATGTTGTTCCAGCAAAGGCAAGGGATTACAATGACATGGCAACGGTAAGCTATCTTAAATTGTTGTTCCAGCAAAGGCAAGGGGTTACATTGACATGGCAACAGTAAGCTATCTTACAATGTAGTTCCAGCAACGACAAGGGATTACATTGATATGGCAACGGTAAGCTATCTTATAATGTTGTTCCAGCAAAGGCAAGGGATTACACTGACATGGCAACGGTAAGCTATCTTATAATGTTGTTCCAACAAAGGTAAGGGATTACAATGACATGGCAACGGTAAGCTATCTTATAATGTTGTTCCAGCAAAGGCAAGGGATTACATTGATATGGCAACGGTAAGCTATCTTATAATGTTGTTCCAACAAAGGTAAGGGATTACACTGACATGGCAAACTAACTTGTAATATTAGTTGATGAATATTGCTTTAACGACTCCCCCACACCCCACACCCCATATACTGTTATTGTAGTAATGGCCAGGGATTATATTGCCTTGATAATAGCAAGTTATAATTGTATCCTAGTAACGGAAAGGGACAGTAGTGTTATATTTAGCAAACTAGCTTGTTATAATATAGCAAGCATGGAGTAATATTCTCCTGGCAATGGCAAGGAACCGTGTTACATTACTACTCAAAATATCATTTAATTAGACGTGGTAGAATTAAAATAACTACTGCATTTAATTTTTTGGGAATCTCACTGAAACATACCATCTCAAAAAAAAGCAAAAGAAAAAAAAAAAGCCAAAAGATAAATGCTTCATTTTAATTAGTATAGCTATCTTCGATATTCATATAAAGAAAAAGAAAAAAGGGGCAACTGCACGATCAAATATATATAATATTAAATTGTTTTTAATCAATGTAAGGCTAAATATATCTGCAGCCAATAACGTCTTCTTCACCGTTCATTAGAAGAGTTTATTAAGCGTATAACCAGTGGCATCTAAATGGGCATCACAAAAACTATTTGCAGTTGGAGCAGCCTGCGATGGTGATACATGGCCGTCAGGTGTGTGCGTGTATGTGTGTTTGCTACTGACACATCCTATCATTCACCTGCACGTGTCAAGACGCTAAAACAGTCTCAACTCGGTGTTTGTAAACTTCCTTCCAACAGCGTCAGGTGTTAGATTTAGAAAATAATTTGACTTTCCAAATATAACTTGAAAATAACGAACAAGCGGACTGTCTTAGCATTTTGGCCTCACTTTGCCCCAGAAACCCTCGTGCCTTGCTTACTAGTCATAAATTATTTTATAATGTGTCTGATATTAAATATACTCTGTCTGGCCATATTATAGATAGTAAATACAAAATAGCTTGTTTAAACATTATTAGTTATGTATTTAATACATTTAGCTAAGTTATGATGTCATTAACGAAAAATGGTAATACTAGTAATCATGTATTTTTTTTTGTTTCTTTGTTTTGTTTTTTAATCAATATTTAGTTTTTTTAATGGGTAACCCGATATATCAATATCCTTGTATATGTCTTCTATTATATGAACTTATGTTTTGTTCTAGATTCTTGCCAACATCGTTTAAAACCATTTAAATACACTGCAGATTAAGAAAAGCAAGTTCGCGGTGGCCATCAGTTTATTACAAAGTGACAGCCAATTAGAGTTTGTTAATGACATTTCACACTTGATACTCTTACAGATTTGCATGCACATCATGATTACCCGAAACTCTTGCTACAACTTTTCATTGGTCTGTAATGGTTTTAAATTTCACTTAATTTGAAACAATAATAATGTATAATGCACATAAATTAGACATTAAAAAATTGTTCATTGCATTTAATCTTTCTTTGTTTTTGTTTGAATAAGGGATTTAATAGTCCGGCAGACAAATGCCATATTTGTGCTTAAACTCGTTTTGGAGTCTAAACATTTTTTTAGTGTTAATAATTGATGTTTATGGCATATATATTCAGAAATTGCTGGGTGACATCATGTCACCTTTGAGCAATTTGTGCTATGAGGCTAAATCCAAAATGGCCGCCACTAAATCAGAGAAAATCTATTTTCCTCATATCTTCGTAACTAGATGAGATAGAAAGAAACATGAATTAAAGGTATTTTCATATGTTTTCAGGCATAAGGAGTCGAATGCCACTATGATTTCCCCAATAAAATGCAAAAGATCAAGATGGCTACCATATTTTATTAATTGCAGAAAATGCACGTTCTCAAGAAACCGTAACTATATCGTATTTTAAATGTTTAGCTGTTTAAAATATCTGAAATATATTCTTTCCTTTCAGGTGCTTTCTCAAGTAGTTTAAGTTTATATTTAATGAAATAGGTTTTTATGTTTCTAGGCATTCGCAATGGAAGGTGACCTTTAGCTTCTGAATGTAATATACATTCAGCATTCGAAGAACTCACAACTGACTTAAATGTACCTTTAATAATTAACTAAACTATGGGTTAATATACTCATAAAACAAATATTCATAATGATGATGTTTATCAGCGCAGAGAGGGAAGGAGACTGGCCACTTCATCTTGAAGTCTTCACCCTGATGTTGCCCTACTTCTTCGCGGCTGGCCATAAATTAGTCACGATATGGACTCTTCTATCTCAGATCGATGGAAGCTCTCCCAGTTAAGGTCCTGGATCGGTTCATGAAAATTTAGCATGTGATGAGACAAATTGCCGGGATCCGTAATGGGATCTGAAGCGATATGTACAAAGAGATTACTTTCATGAGGTACGGTCAAGGGAAAGAAGGTATCATCATCACTTTGCAGCCTGAAACACTCAAAACATAGACTTTAAGTTTTCACATCTGTAGCAAGTTGGAGTCCAACCTCAGCGAAATGTTTCATGACGATGGAGGTACTGTGCAGAACATTCATAAAGAGCAGGCTCAAGCTAGGATTTCCAGTGACAGTCCTCTTGATCCAGTGAGTCATCCTGAAGGCATAGTGAACATTGTCAGTGGCAGGATGGGTCCTGCTAGTCAGTGTGAAAGATTCCTTTAAAGTTGGAAGAGAACAGATGTCTGAATTCGAATGGACCTGGCCGGAGCATTTCCATGATACCATCAACAAAAAGATCATAACCATGGCAGTGATGAAGAAAAGTGTAAAAGTAGATGAAACAAAGGTGTTTGACACCAATTTCATCTATTCAAGAGTAGTAGGCCTGCTGGCCAGTTCCCGTAAAGTGGACATCAAGGACATTCTCGCACATGAGCTGGCACCAATACCAACATCAATGTTCACAGAAACAGGAGAGATGAGATGTTCAAA
>JAULBS010035334.1:0-10144 GCA_032355785.1 Symmetromphalus regularis
GTAGTACTAGTAGTAGTAGTAATACTATTATTATTGTTATTAATAGTATTATTATTGTTGTTATTAATAATATTATTGTTGTTTTCGTTTTATTGCTATTATTATTTTTAGTATTATTATTGTTGTTGTTGTTTCTTCTTCTTCTTCTTCTTCTTCTTCTTCTTCTTCTTCTTCTTCTTCTTCTTATTATTATTATTATTATTATTATTATTATTATTATTATTATGTATCCAGCTTGGAGGAGAACACTTAAGACTCATACCTTGTACATTGAACAATACGGTAGGTACTGGGATCTAACCTCAGTCGAGGCATGGGGGGGGGGTAATACCAGATACAATTTTTTGTGAATGCTCTGCAAGGCTCAGTGGGTGTGTGTACACCATTTGCACTGATCAGTCGTTCATAACGGGTTTATCCAAAGCCGTGGCACGTGCTGTCCTGTCTGTGGAAGTGTGCTTTGTAAAGACACCTTGCTGTTAATCAAAAAGAATAAACTATGTGGCAGTAGTGGGTTTCCTCCGAAGACCGCTAAAGAAACAATGTGCTGTGTCGTTAAATAACCAATTCTTTCTTTCGTACATTAAAGTGACCCCGCAGTTACAAAGGAATATGGAGGTAGATTTGCAATTCCGTCCGTCCATTCGAATTAGTTTCCACGTACTTTCTGATGACATGAGGAACAATTTCAACGGTCTTCTGGTGTCCGTTTCTGCATATTAAATTACTGCCTATTCATACCTACATAGCTTGGTGGCTGGCTCTTCACCCTCTGACTTTGTCTAATTTCTCTGTATAGAGAAGACTGTTCTGTAAAATTCGTCCAGAGTTAGTTTTCGTGTGTGAAGGCACATAATGTTCTGTCAACCGTGTGAATTCATTGAAATGTTTCTTGCTTTCTTGTTTAGTTTGGATTGATCATTTTTAAAAGTTTATTTGATATTGTAATTTTGGTCTCATGGGAGTGCTCCAACCTCATTATTTTAGAGTTACGTTCTTTTTTCTACTTTTTCTCAAAAATGTGTAAAAAAAAAAACACTAAAATAAATAAAGAAATAAAATAAAATTTGTTTCTATTACAAAAAACCACAAGTGCTCATTAACTTGAAACCGACAACTCTGCTTAAGAATTACTACTTTAATGTGAACGTTCAAAGGGAATTTAAGATTGCAAATAACGTCATGTCCACGAAGACCAGCCAGAGAGGGGTTAGTGTCACGTTCCTCATCGCCAGACGATGCTCACCAGGAGAGACGAAGCATCAAACTAACTCGCGTTTACTCGGTCAGGTGAAAACCTCCTTTGACGTGGGCTCGTTAACAAAGTTTAAGATGTGCCCATCCGGGTCCTTGAACAACGGTCTCACTAATAATGCTACTCATCAGACTGGGACATGTTAAATTGGTACTTTTGTACAAAGAAGAAATATTGTAAAAAAAACGATAATCGTGTTTGGAGATGGGATTTTGTGAAGAATGATATTGCGCGAGTTCGCCCTAAGGATGTTGTGACTAGCTGGCACATTAATTAGTTAACATCCCATAGGAATGATTAAGTTAATCGCTTTAAGATGTTCAATTTATAAAATATCGCTTTAAGGAATGAAGAATGGCGAGAAAGTAAATTTGAGTCTAATCGTTGATTATAATCATAATGTTATTGTTTCTGTTGGAGTGATTGTGCGCATTTACCACAGGTAAACAACATATGTTCACTAAAAGTGTCTTATATCATTAATTTAAACTGTCTTGTATGTCTGTTTGTTTGTTTATTTGTTGGATATGTTTTTTTTCTTTTAGATGGGAGGAGGAGTATAGCTGGAGGTGGATTTTTTTGTATGTACTAGCGGCTCCAGAATTGTCACAAACGAGCGTTAAAAATAGAAAAGGAAGAAAACCAGACCGTTCTACAGCTGAACAGCATAACAGTTATACTGTGCATAATAAAATATTAATACATGAATTTTTTTACAAAGCATATAACAAATAATGAAGTAATAATGAATAAATATAGAATACATTTGATGAAAAGTAAAATTAATAAACAATGTCCACATTCTACCTCAGTATAATGGATGACTTTCCTTCGAGTCAAGCAATGACAGTAGTGGATCCAGGGTTGTCCATGGGGTCAGGACCCTCACCCTTTTCTCGATTTGTTTTTTTTACCTTTTTCCGAGTGGAAGGACGTGAAAATTAACCATTTCTATTCACTCAACACTTTTGGACCCTTCCCCCTTTTCAGTAATCCACATTTGGATCTCCCCTTTTCAGAAATCTTGCATCCGCGCCTGAATGACCATCAACAATGCGGTTCTCGGCATTTCATATTTGGTTCCTTTCATCTTTCTTTTCAGTATGGCGTTCGGTAGAAGTTTAGCTGAGATACCAGCACATCATTTGCATATTGGACAAATACATTTTTTATAATGTTAATAATACATGCATATTTTAAACTTGCTAATTTTAACTTTAAACAGTAAGGCACAGTCCATTACGCACACCTGACTTGCATTTGATGATGTAAGATTTTATCTTCTGATTATGTAATTTTATAAAGAGTTTTATTTGCGGACACTAATGACAGTAAACCTAGGTGTGATATGTAATATCAACCGAGTTTTTGTAAATTAATCCAGTCGGAATGTGGTCTAATACCGTCTAATTCCGCCCGTCGGCAGGTATCGAATTTTCGCTGTAAGCGTCAATTTTCAGAGGTTCTTAAGCCGAGATTCTGTTTAATAAGACTCCGAACTCTCGACTCCAAGTGCATCAGTTTACATAGGCTTGTGCCAATAACATCTAGTAATTTATTATTTAATACGGACGATTTCTTAGGAAGCGATAACTGAATGAAGTGAATTTACAAATACATGTATTGTACAAAAACACCACCTTGAATCTAGTTTTTAAATATTTTTTATTATTATTTTACTTATGGCAAACAACCACATATTTATTTTTTCATATTTATAAATCGGCGAACATCTTTTTATAGTTACAATACTCAATATTTTAACAATGTTTACTAATTAAACACGCCAACATAATCAAACACTTAAAAATATGTTTCTGGCAATACCGAATATTTTAACAATGTTTACTAATAACACAAACAAACATAACCAAACACTTAAAAATATGTTTCTGGCAATATCGAATAGTTTAACAATGTTTACTAATAAAACACACAAACATAATCAAACACTTAAAATATGTTTCTGGTATTAAAGGCATATTCCTACGGAATTTAAGGGTCTTTGTGCTCTAAATATTAATTATTAATGAAACTTACATGCATTTGTGATACTAGATCTCGCTTTTATATCACGCAAGACGTTTTACCTGAACCATGGTATAGGGAATTCTATGTCGAGTCGATAGATTTTTTTTCGCATTTAGAAATTTCAAATTTAAAGATCGGAACTCCTCGTGGGGTTAAATAAATGGATACGAAATGCTTATGCAACTGGAAAAATATTTTTAAAATAACGGCTAACGGGGGAATACCCGTCACGTGACTCGAAATATATACGTCACACCTTCAACAGAAAAAAAAAAACGTAATTTTATTTCTCGATTTATTTGTCCGTGAGCATAATTCTTTATTATTTTTAAAATATTGATAATAAGCGATATGCGTTGGTTATGTAAGTAGTTGAATTTAATATTTCTATCAAATGTTTATATTTAAAATTAATTGTTTGTTTGTAAATTAACTGGATCAAGCGTCTATGGGACTATGCGTTTAAACTGTTAAAACTGGCTGTATTCTGTAGGCCGTGCTACACAAGGCTGAACTGCTCTACCAAGCTGGGAATTACGAACTCGCCATCATCTACTTCCACCGCGGCCTTAAGCAGAACCCAGTCAGTGAACTCTTCCTAGCAGGGGTTGAGAAATCACAGAGAGCGCTGGACCATGCCAGTAAGTATCAAGTATCACTAATAGATTCCATTAAATTATCAACTGGAACTTTATAATAAACATTTAATAATTTTGTCGACGAGGTTTTCGAAACGACACACTTTATTGGCCGACTTATACAGAATGTGATCGATTACTTTCGGTTATAAGTAGTGTGCTTAAACCATTATATTATAAAGTTTAAGTCGCAAGTTACGACCAAAGCGATTTTCATCGTCGCAAACGTAAAATTATGATCACTGCGACTTCATTTACTGTTGTTACGTAGACTATTACTTTGGTAGGGAATGATCATACACACACATACAAACGCACGCACACGCACTAACACGCACATACACAATCACACACACATACACACACTAACACTGACACACACACACACACACACACACATGCATACACACCACACACACACACACACACACACACACATATACACACACATACACAGTCACACACACACACACACGCACACACACACACGAACACATACACACTCTCAGAAGTATATTTTTTGTAAATAAATATACCTTCCTAAAACTTTTTTTAATGCTTAAATTAAGTTTAACAATAATATTATTATTAAAATGACATTGAAAAATAATGAAGTTGGACAAGAGCTTGTATATGTCTACTTATTGCTGATTTTATGCAGAAGTCTGTCTAATAGTGAAAAATTAGTAATACTAAAATACATTATTTTTTCCAGATCCCCAAAGACGGACGAAATTAACTGCCGCTGGCGATCTGACCATCTACCTACACAAAAAGGTATCAACTCAATACATTTACCGTATTCGCCCGTTTAAACGCACTTGCCATATTAAGTGCACACCATCTTGTCTCGTGGCTGCCAAGCAACGTGAACTCGTCTCCGGATCACGAGATTAAAATAAACACATAAACATGGCAAGCTAAACTCACCTTCTTGTCGTTGCAAAGTGCCGTCCGAAACTGACCTCAAGAGAAAAGCAGAGATTATATTTTTTACATTTGCCTTTACATGTGCGTTTAAACGAACGACAAACATAGGATTTTTACCGCACTGTGCACTTAAACGGTCGAATACGGTATTACATATTTCATATAGGGCGGCGTTTAGGACGAACTTTTTATAGTCTAGATTTTTGCATGACTTCTTCGAAAACGTAACGTTTTTAGGGTACATTCAAATATTGGTGAAATATGGGTAGTAGATTCCAATTTTGGTTGACTGTTACTAGTTGATTTCATGTTTAGGACATTTTAGGGCTTGCTAAAACATAGTGTAGTAGAGTTATGGGACGGAGGTGCACGTGGATTCTATCTGGCGGCCATTTTGTTTTTAAAATGTCTTTTTATTAAATTTCTTCATCCTAAAGTACAAATCTGGTGACAGATGGAATGATTTGGAAATACTTTTGCAACGTGAAATGTTTAGTCAGAAAAACTAGCGATTTTTGGCGGGCGTTTTGTTTTTCGATTTTTAGGAACAAAAACAAAAAATTCAGCTTGGTATCCTATTTTTTCGTAATTAGCACCCCCCCCCCCCCCCAAAATAGGTTAATAGGACTGGATACCAACTTTTACTCAAAAATGCCCTAACCACCCTTAAACAAGCCCTTTTTTAAAATATGGTCTAGACTATTGCGCTTCATGTTAAACACAATGAGAACATTTGGTACCAGTGAAATTCCAATGTAGCGACCGCGTATGCTAATCTGTCATGAACACATTGCACCAAGCCCGTAGCCAGAGGGGTTCGTACGAAACCCACTTTTTCTGAAGTGCCCTTTCAAACTAGGCTAGAGACTCCCAGCTTTTTGAAAAGTTATTTGGTTTTGGTTGACATACGCTCTCAAGTGCCCTTTCAATACTGAAAAGAAAACCCCTTTAAAAATCCTGGCTACGGGCTTGGGCACGTATCCATGGTTACTGTATATCATATTTTATGGATGTTCTCCACGGGGATGGAGGTATATATGAATAGTCAGGCGCGGATATAGGATTTCTTAAGGGGGGAGAGGTCCAAATGTGATGAATGACTAGGACTGGGGAAAAAAGGTAAATTTTCACGTCCTTCCACTAGCAAAATGTAAACAAAAAATAAGAGAAAAGGTGTGTGTGTGTGTGTGTGTCCGGACCCCTGGAACCCTCTAGATCCGCTACTAATTGTGCACTACTTCAGAATTCGCACTCTCTCTCTCTCTCTCTTTCTCTCACTCACTTATTTTTGAAAGTGATTTGTAAGAACAGGTCGGCATAATACATTACACTTTGTATAATTGCCATATGATCATCACATTAACTTAATAAAAAGTCCATCAAACAATTTAGAGGTAACATACTATAGATTACCATAGAACATCGTGGCAAAATATATATTATGAAGATATATAAAGTAAAAGTTTGTTTTATTTAACGATGCCTCTAGAGAACATTGATTTTTATCTTATCGTCGGCTATCGGACGTCAGACATATGGTCATTCTGACATATTTATTTAGAGGAAACCCACTCCCGCCACATAGGCTACTGTTTTACGATAAGCATCAACGGGTCTTTTATATGCATCGTCCCACAGACAGGACATCACATACCACGGCGTTTGAAGAACCAGTTGTAGATCACTGGATGGAACGGAAAATAGCCCAAACTGCAAATGGGTGCACTGAAAAGAATCGATCCGACGATCGACCGGTACACAGGCAGACACGCTACCGTTTGAACTACGTCCCGATCTGATGATATATATATACAACCCCATAAAATGTCTGAAAGTCAGATAATAAATTTTGTTAAACTCTATTTCAGGGTTTGCATTATGGCCGACAATCTTATCAAGACTCTGTGAGTGATCGAGACACGTTTAGAGAATGCACTCCCGAAAGTGCACTCCTTCGGAAATCTCTTCAGGAGCCAAGGACCCCATTTCTAGACGGAAGTACGCCATTAGTGAGAATAAATCGGAAGCCAGGAATCTCGTGTTGTCGCGGTCTTGACGGAAATAGTTCCTTGTCCGAGGTCTCTTTCTCCACTGCGGATAAATGTCTGAGCGAATCGGTTATCAAGCAGATCCTGGGTGCTCTCTATGGAGATAAGGAATATTTGGAAAAGTTGCAGAAGAATATGAGTGAGTCTTAAATTAAAATGAATGTGTTAATTAACTAATCATGTCAAAGATTTATGCGTGTTTTTATTTTAATAATAATAAGCAAACACACACACACACATATATATATAATATAATATATATATACATATATATATATATACACACACACACACACGCACACACATACACGATAATTAAAAAATGTTAGGTGTTTCAGTAAATCATTTATCCAGCAATTATATTTGTTCTACGAAATTCTTGATTTCAGAAGGCCTCAACGGTACCTCAAAAGACGTAGTAGCCATGACAGAAGAGGGTCTCACTTTCCTGCAAGAGCGGAGTTTATTCTGGGAATCTTTAGGCCCTCTACCTCCACCTCTACCCTCCCGCCGTGCCCACTACCAGCAGAGGGGCTCTCACATAACTAGCGTAGGTTCTCTAGAAAATATGACCGGAAGTACTGTCGCAATCCCAGACTCCCTACGCCCTGGGCCTCCAACAGACGATAATTCTACTCTCCCATTGGATGATACGGAAGTGAGGTTTGACTTCAAGAGTTATCGCCCGCCAAGTAGTGCGGTGGGTTCTAGTTACATGGGAAATGTTAGTGATTCCGTGATGTTTAGCGAGGATCAGAATTATTCGGAGATTCCAGCGTCTGAGATCAGTTCGTGGAAGGATACGGATACGGAAATCAGTGCGCAGGAGCAAAGGAAGAGAGATATATCTGTGTACTTCACCAAAGAGAGCGATTTTATAGAGCAATGTACGTACACGTGAATACACTTGAATTCATTATGAACCTATTGTAAATAATACTGATGATGATAATAATAATCAATAATAATAATAATAATAATCAATAATAATCGATAATAATAAAGAAATAAATAAAAATAATAATAAAGAAGGGCTCAGATAATTTCAGACGAAATTGAAAGTTTCCGCCAAAATATAGTTTTGTACTTAACCCCAGAACTTTGCTTTGTACAGTGCTATGGTTTAGAACATAATTACTGTTTTATTGTTTTCAATCTGGCACCTAATAGCAGTCCCACATATGTATATGTTTGAAAGCGCATTTATTTTGGCTCAAGGCTGTAGGACAAAACATCCGCCCGGAGTAATTTGGTATTTTATTCAGGGGCGTTGGAGCCGGGGGGCTGGGGGGGCTGCAACCCCCCAATAATTTAAAATTTTGATGTTATTCTTGTTTTTTGGTAAAGTGAGTTGCTTCTTAGTATTAGCAGCCCCCCCCCAATATGAATTTAGTTCCAACGCCATTGTTATTTAAGCAATTTATTTATCCACATACGGAACCGAACTCTCCCCCTCCCCCAAATAAACAACAATATACAATATGTTTGATATGGTATATTACACCAGTGCTAACGAGACTGAGCAATTTTGACTTGAAATTAATAGTTTTTACCTGGGTTTCAACAGCAAACTGTTTCTGTGTAATGAGACCTTAATATAAATCGTTAACATTCCTCTCCTTGTCTTTTCCCAGGTTTTGTAAAAAGGAAGTTCACGGAGTGCATACAACGAGCTGAGCGATGTCTTTACACCATTGACGGCATCGACGACAGGGACATTCCGGATAAAATAGAACGAATTTCAAGTCTTCATAGTTGTCTTGGAAATGCCGCCGTTGCTATGCAGCAGTACAAAATGGCCGAGCAGCATCATCTCTATGTTTTGCAAATAGGAGAACAAGAGTAAGTTAGATATATTGAATGTTTGATTTGTGTATATTATGTCTAACGTTGAGAATTAGTGTTTTCACAAATTTATGTGTGGTTTGTTGTACTTATTTCCGTGATTATATCCAGTTGGGATCCTTACACTGTCCTGGACACACTAACTCAGCTTCCTGTTCTGTCCAGGACAGAGGTTAGTATTAGAAAGAGACACGAAATTCGCTTCCGCCACACTAATGTAAAAATAACGTAATTTATATTCTATTTAAAGGGGCATGCAGGAAGTGACGTCGCGAGCTTTAGGGAATCTCGGAAGAATGTACATCTTGATGAAAAAATACAACAGAGCCCTAAATGCGTAAGTTTAGAGATATTAAACATACACACACGCACGCACGCACACACCCACGTGTATGCACACACACGCATTGTATACACAAACACGTATGCTCACACACACACAAGCACACACAAACACACACGACATACACATAAACAAAAACATACGAAAAGCAACACAAGTGCATTAAATGTACAATGATAGAATATTTTAAATATTTAACAATACTTTTAAAATACATCTTCCACTTGGTTCTCTCTCTACACTTTCAAATTGATATCCTATAGCGTTATGACGTCATTTGCACGTTTACAAAATTATAATGACGTCATATTTAGTACAGGCAACTGTGACGTAGTTATATTTTAACTTACTTATATTTTCCTTTTAAAACATAATCAGATGATTTCATTCATCCAAGAATTAATTCATAATACTATATATCAGTATAACAGATTTGAAATTGGTTACTCTTTCCTTGATCTTTAAATACATATTCAATTTGGTTTTCAGATTATCGAGAAAAGTTCCACTTTGCCGTGTATCTACAGAGGTCGCGTGGTGTTTCCTGGAAATTGGCACGTGCTTTATCGCGCTCGACCACTACGATTACGCAAGGGATTGTGGGAAGAAAGCGCTGCACGCCGCCCAGGATGCTAATATCGACCATTACCAGTTCCAGTCCTGCCTCCTTCTAGCAATGGCGGAAGGTGGGTTACACTATCACGTTAGTTACTTCAGCCATCTGATAACTGATACATGTAAAATCTCATTAATTAATAATAATTTATTGTTGAAAGAAAACAGTAAAGTAATTATAGGCTTTAACTTTGTCTTACTATAGTCTGTTTGCGCTACTTGGTTTTTGACGAATAAAAAACAAAATATATAACATACCTCATTAATGTTGATATTTTTCGAAATAAAAAAAAAAGTCCTATTTTTTTTATCTGGGTTGGTTTGTCCATTGGTTCTATAATGTTTAAACGACAGACAAAAGTATTTTTTTAATATTTCGAGCCGGCGTTACTTAGACCGCCATGTTTTATTTGCTGCAGAATTCATATAAACATAGGGG
>JAULBS010035344.1:0-10143 GCA_032355785.1 Symmetromphalus regularis
TGTTCGACAAAGCTTGACACGGTCTATTCCGCGTTACCAGAAATAGCCTGTCATTGACAGGTGACAATAAACAGGCGTCATGCGAGATTTGTTACTTCTTTGTGTGTAAAGGCTAATTAGTTTAGTTTTTTGTTTGGATTGGCATCACAAATCGGTGTCACTGCCAGATGTTAGTTATTGGGATTTGTTTTTCACTTTACTTCGAGCAAAATATTACGGCGACTTTGACTTTTCACTAATGTTAACAAGTCGGCGACTTGAGGGAACGTTCGGCGAAAAAAATCCACATTTCACCGGCTAGGTTAGTGCCTATGCACCAGTAAAGTTTACTACATCTCAAGGTATATCCAGTACGCCCATAGCTATAAGGAAAAAAAAGAAAAGGTTTCAATGCAGGTACAAATGGAAACAGTTTTTCTCAATTTCTGTGCACTGAGGCAACAAATCTACCTCCAAAACAACAAAATTCATTTTCAGGCAGGGCCTTTGCCATCTTGGTCCCCTATCGGGGCATTGCCCCTGCACCATTTCAGGGCCTAATTGTCACTTGGTTTTGGATTTTACGTTAAATACTCGCCAGCCACTTTTTCCAATTCCAATACTTTTTTAATCCATGCATTCGTCCCTCTATCCATACTTTCATCCATTACAAATCAATGAACAGAGCGTGTGTAGGCTAATTTTCTGCCCAAATAATCTGTGCAGTTATATTTTCTTTATTACAGCAGAATTGTTTGTTTTAAATAATAATTGGAAATATGGAGGTTAGGGAGGTCCAGTATAAATGGCTGGTGTTTTTTGTTGCATGTTGTCTGTTGTGCTGATTTGCATTGTAGGTGTAATTTTTACCTTTCATAGATCACATCTAAATACCTGCTTCCCCTTTATTTGTTTGATTAAGATATGTTGGCTGTTGATTGACATCTATGTATGTACATTCCGACACATGGTACCTGGTTAGAATCAGTATTTTTGAAGTTTTGAATAGTTCTCAAATTTGTAATGCATGCAATAGCTGCATAACCATGTGATGATGTTCCCACCATTCCACGTGATGGGAAAATTTGGCACCGATGACATCTTTTGGAAGATGAAAAATCTACATATGAACATTGCCGGCAACTGTCAAATGCAGTTATATTTTATTACATTTTTTTGTTTTTCTTTTAAAATGTAATTAAATGATTTTATTCAATTGAATTTTTGTATGAATTAATTTGTAATACTTTATTCTATGTAACAGATGTGAAACTGGTTTCTTTTCCCATGATTTATAATTATTTATTGCTATTTTTTAGGGTGTGGACTTTCTGCAAGCTACACAACACTTCTTACATGGCTGTTTTCCATTGTCCCAAATAACTTCAGTTTTCTGCAAGGCTTGGCAGCAGCACACAAACCATCGGAAGATGTGATGATGTTCCCTCCGTTCCACGTGATCGGACTGCAGCAGATGTGGCTGGATGAACAGCTTTGTCTGGCAGTGGCCGTCACACCCGCTGAACAGTTTGATGCCAAGTTTGTCCCTGTTAAATCCAAAAAATCAAAGGTATTTAATATCAAAGCTAGATATACAAAATCAAATTTAACAGATCAGCTGTAATAGATTAGTTATTGAATTGTTATAAGTGTAATAATTATAATAGTATAATTAGTAATAATTATAATAATTATAGTAATTATAGTAATTATTGTAATAATTATAGTAATTAGTAATAATTATAATAGTATAATTAGTAATAAATAAAATTTAATTATAATTATAAAATTTAAAATAAAATTTAATTACAATTATAATTATTATAATAATTATAATAATAATAATAGTGTAATAGATTAGTTATTGAATTGTTATAAGTGTTATAAGCTGTAATAGATTAGTTATTGAATTGTTATAAGTGTATCTAGTGAAATTGTTTTTTACATTAACTCTTGATATTAGTATTGTAGTAAATAGTTTATACATGTTCCTGTCTTTTTCTATGTTTTGAGGGTCTAATGGTCTAGTTGAGGCTAAACTTGTAACCATCATTAAATAAAGTTTATTTATATTATTATTAATTCTTATTATTATTGTTATTATTATTAATATTGATTAGAAATTTTAAAAACCTGGATGTTTTCCACCATTTATTACGATAAACAAGTATGTGATAATTATGGTAAAAATATTTTTTAAATAAAAATTTAAAATATTTTAAAATTATAGTGTTTTGCCAGAGGGAAAAAACTGCCATTTAAAAAACAAGAACCTCTTTCAATTTGCAAGTGTTACAAATAGACCTGTATGATGTGCATATTAAATGTGTATTAAAGCAGGTATTTTACTAATGAAACATTTTAAGGCATTTATCTTTAGAAACTTCCTTTTTGTTTGAAAAAAAAATTCCCTTCTTAATTACACAATATAAAATAAGTCAAGACAGATTTTGTGAATAGGATTGGAGCAAACAATACTTAATATATAATTCTGTAGAACTCTTATTTACCATAATCAATGTTTGTCATGTGAAAGAAGGCTATGTAGCAGTGCCACAAATTAAACAAAACAGAAATCATAAATAATTCCATATATTCTTTATGTTTATTCATTTCTTAATCTTTTTAGGTGAGAGATGAAGTGAAGGGCAGCTCTCCTTTCATGCAGCTTCTGACAAAATATCTTTCCACAAACAACTTACACGACGTCTGTCCATGGCTTGAAGGTCTTGTTTCTATGGAAGTGACCTCCGCCACGAAGGATAACTCTCAAACTGCCTCTTACAGCTATGCACCTCCCTTGCCAAACATCACAACAAAACCGTTGTCTACGTTTATCCACGTGAACCCCGACCCAGCGGGAGCTCACAAAGTGTTTAACGCGGCCGTGGGATTCTTCTGGCAGACGGTCGACAGCGACGACGGATATTTTGAGATCGATGCTAAAGATGATGGTGTTTGTTATGAGACTCAGAACACGATGTCGCTAATCTACAAGAAGATATTCCAAGACCCGCACGCGCTGATGGGAATTTTAAACCGAGTCTTACAGGAAGGGTTAGATCTAGCTGGGGTCCGTCTGCTGTACCCAACTCCCGAACTGCTGGGTGTGAAAGCTGTGGACAATTCAGAAAAGGAGAGTGATATAGATCTTCTGAACAATATTGGCCCGGTGATGGCGATAGCAATCCGAGGAACGTTTGCTCGTTCAATATGGTTAGACGCTGTCGGGCCAGCAGATCCTGCTCTCGCCCGACGAACAGATCCGAACTCGCTGTGTGCTCAATTCGGTGGCAGTTCTCGTGACGAGTGTCTGTTTTTCACGCCGCGTAATCCGTCCCGGATCCACACCGAACTGTCCTCGTGGTTTGGAGGTCGCGTTCCGCCAGGTGGCGTAATTGATGTCGGGACGCCGTACACTCGGAAGGATCATCTTCGTAGTGGGAGTCCAAAGGGACGTCGTGGGAAGAAAGTCTCGTTTGCAGATTCCCAGAATGACAATGATCACTTACTCTCTCACAGGCCTCCTGCGACTTTAACAGCCACGACTAAAAGTAATATTTTCCTAGTCATGTCGCCAATCGTTCCACCTAAATGTTTTGGGTTGCTAATGGCAACCTGTCAGAGACGAGGCTACCAGATACGAGGAATCAAAAGACTCAAGCTGACAACAAAGCGATCAGGATCTTTAGGTTAGAACTTTTGTAGTTAAAATGTTGAGTATGTGTTCAGTGAAGCTTTGTTAACCCAGACAGTATGGATTTTCTGTAAAAGCGTCCAGATTAATTAATTTTAATACTCCTGAATCATATATAAAGAGTTTTCCTTGAAAAATAAATTAAAAGTAAAACAGAAATGTATAAAAAAAATTAATTAATCAATAATGTTTTTTAAATCTATATTTTACATGGATACTTATTAAAAATATTAAATACATATATCATCAAATTATTTTAGGAGATTGTCAGACTCGAATGCCAAAACAATCAGAGTCTAATGTGAGTATTGGGCTCAGAGACTCAGCAAAATATTGCACATTGATTTCACTAACCCCATCCAGAGTTCCCCCCCCCCCATCCCCCGAAAATAATTTGAGTGTAGTGTATGCAGAATGGAGGGGGTCTGGGGTTACTCCCCCAAATTTTGTTTTGATTTTAGTGGCTTGGAAATTAATTCTAGACCACTTTAACATGTGTTAGCAGTGTTCCCACCACAAGCATGGAAACACCTGCCTTTAAACAAAATTATCCCAACAATTTGAGGGTATAGGTGTACCATCAGAAATATTAAGGGTACAGAATTTTACCCTCTGGCAAAATCCCTGCCTTCATTTTCGAGTTATCAAAGTGTGCCTGTATTTGTTAGATGTATATATATTAACTTATTATTCATGCAGGTATTGGGAGTTCGGAAATTATCACCTTCTGCCCTGGTATTTGTATTGAAGCGACTGAACAGCAACAACAGGGAAAAAACCTGGAGGCTTCTCTTCCTTCCACTCTCTTCATCCTCGAGAAGGAGAACTCTTCCCACAATGCCGCCAGCCTTATAGAAGCGTTCATGGTGCAGATGACATTACAGGGAGTGCTTAGTAAGTTTAGTAAGGTCAAGGTCACCTGTTTAGCATGTTAATCAGAGACACTGTTGTCAAGCAACCCTTTCATACTCTGAAGTTCTGCCAGCCTTATAGAAGCCTTCATGATGCAGATGACATTACAGGGAGTGCTCAATAAGTTTAGAAAGGTCAAGGTCACTGGTTTATCATATTACCAATTGTTGCCATGTATCCCATTCAAGTTTTGAAATTTAGAAATTTACAATGACACCTAAGTTTTGCTGGACCAACAAAACACAAAAATGGACCACAATTTTATCCTGTAAACAATTTACAGAACATTTTTCAGAAGATGTAATATCCCATTCTTTAAGTCTTTTACATAATTTTTTTTAATAAACAATAAGCAAAATTCTGGCTATGAGGTTTTCTACTCAGGTAATTGTTATTAATTTTGATGGGCCTCCAAAAGTAAGCTTACTACCAGATATAACTAGTATCTGTGTTAATATTTGCCATGCCTTTGTTGAATTTACAGATAGTGTCCAGCAATATGTTGACTTCCCGGTGACTTCTCGACATCTCTTCCATGCTGCTACGTTCTCTGATGGACTTCTTAATGCCCTCGGCGGAGACTTCAACAAGGTAGTCAAAAAAATAAATATCCCATCTTCGTCAGTCCCTCACAGGAATGAGCATCTGAAAATAAATACCTGTCATAGTTTAATTATTTAAAAAGTGAATGTATTTTGAGTGATGTTTTAAAAATATATAGAACTTTCTGTTTTTGTTATTTTGTTTAAGATTTATTATATATATTAAATCTTTAAAATTTATCACCAGTCACAGAGCTAAAAAACAAGTTATATTGGTCTCTTCCCTGTACATTTTTTAAAGGAAAACAGTTACGGTTAAAATTAATTGTATTAACATTCATAAAGTATGTATACAAATACATCTTACGAGACTTATAACAGTCTTACATCTTAATTGTGAAATGAAGCTAAATTATCTTCAAACTGTATGTAATATATTATTTTCTTTAGTGTCCTGATTATGAACTACAACGAGGCTATCTTCAGCCCGCAATTCACACGAACCCGGAATTGGAACAGGTTTCTATTCTACTACTTCTGGGTCATGATATCCTCAAGTCCTGTGGACTCTTTCTTGGTAAGATACAAAATAAAAACTGTCTTTTTCTCACCACATCGAAATTTATGTTCTTCAAGGAATGCTATAGTGTAGTTGTGTAACTGGACATTTTGCAAAAGGTTTTTGATTCACTCCAGCCTCCTACTTTTGGTTTAAACATATTTTGGTCCCATTGAAAGAAAACAGTGTGGGATTACCAAACAGGCTGAGCCTATATTTAGTCTGTCCCCAACATTTTACAAACAGTGCATAGTTATTTTACATTTAAAGTGAACATGACAGAAAATTAAAATATTTACAACTATATTAAGTCTATCGCCAACATTTTACAAACAGTGCATAGTTATTTTACATATAAAGTCAATATGACAGAAAATTAAAATATTTACAACTATATTAAGTCTATGCCCAACATTTTACAAACAGTGCATATTTATTTTACATTTAAAGTCAACATGACAGAAAATTAAAATATTTACAACTATATTAAGGCTGTGCCCAACATTTTACACACTACATATTTTCATGTACAGTCAACATAAGAGAAAATTAAAATATTTACAACGAAAAGTAAAACGAAGATATATAGCTAGTTATATAAATGTTAACAGAATGAGAGAGTGATTGTTCTTTTTCTGTGTGTTTTATTTTCGAGTATAAAACATGGACTACAGTTATTTACTGCTTGGAAATATATAAGCTTACTTACATAATTTTAGCAGTCTTGAAATTTGAGATTATTCTCTATAAAATTGAACGAAAGGATAAAATGTCAGAAAAATTTAGAAAAAAATATTATAGCTTGCACACTATCTGTGTTTAATTGAGAAACTTTTTTATTCACGAGCAGGAAAAATCTTGAATCTTGTGCCACACAGTAAGACTCCAGTTGTCTCCCCTTTTACTGATGGCATTGAGTTGCTGGGATTGAAATGGCTTCCGGTGCTGAAGAAATCGCAGGCGAAGGAAGTGACACCGTTTGAGGTCGGAGACGCACCGTGGAAAGAATCCATAAAGAGTCTTACCTCAGGTACCTACACTCAGCATATTCTATTTTAAAAACTATTAAAAATAACACAAGGCCCAACATGGGCATGTAATAAAAGTCTGATTAAAGGTGTTTACTCAACATCTGGTCTAGCAAGTCTCCAGCCAGGTGCGATGATAGCCTTGCATGTTATGTGTTCACTTTTGTCATATGAAAATTAACCCACGGTCATTTCTGACACATTTGAGCATTCTCAAGTAATTGAGTTGATCTTAACAACAACAAAAATAATGCTTGTGGTCTCAATTGCTTTACAAACATGTTTCATTCGGAAAATACTATTCCAAACGGAGACCACTCACATTAATTTCATATCACATTTTAGTCAGCCACCTTCACTTGCATTATTTTTGGAACAGGTTAATTTCAAGATTTATTGTATTTAACTATAATTTTTATTATAAAATCATATTTGACACCATTTCCTAAAATCTGTGTCATTTTTAATCTCTACCTAGATATACAAATTATCTAACCTTTTATCTTTTTTATATAAACATAAAAATAGATGTATTAATTTGATTAAAATACACTTAGTATTAATATTTCATTCAAACATACTCTAAGGTTTTTAACATAAAACTGAAAATTCTCAGTTGGTTATTGAAATGATGTTGAATTTCCAAAAGTCAGAGCCATGGGCTCTGAGTTTAGAAATAAAACCATGTATCATTTATCTTGCTCAACACTGTTTCACTGTTTTGACTATATTATAGACATTGTAATTGTGATTTATTTGCTATTTCTGCATATTTCAGAACCAGTTTTGGTTTTAGCACTGAGGGGTGTGAACGTATATAATCGCTTGTCAGTGTTAGTTCCTAACCGAGAAGTCGAAACGACACCACGAGGCCGACCTAAACCTTTAGACAAACTCATGTCGCAGAACGTCGACGAAGCTTACACATATGCTCGTCTCTTCTTCACTGCACACGACCTCTTTGGTGACCCTGCATCACGACCTTTATTGCCCTACTTGCCAGACTCTAAACTTTATAGCAGTTTGATAAAAGAGGATGGTTCGGGGTGAGTTGTTTTAACACTCGTTCGAAAGTTATGATGATGAGAAGTACAGTTTTAAGAAAATTGCAAAAAAGATAAAAGTCTCTGTTCAAAACACAGAAATATATTATCTTGATGTTTCAACAGTTAAATATTGTCATCAACAGAAGGCTAAAATTCAAACAGAGGAACAGATATTATAAACCTGAGTTCAGATATGCCGGCCCCAGTATTGCAGTGGTTAAGTTACCGAACTTGCTGCTGGTAGGTACTGGGATCAAATCTCTGTCGAGGCTTGGGAATTTAATGTCAGTACTGTCTCTAAACTAGTGTGAGTGTTCTGCAAGGCTCAGTGGGTAGGTCTACAAAATTTAATGGTTTGTAAAATGCTGTGGTATGCATTGAGATATGTGTGAGATAGTGTATATAAAATATCCCTTGCTTCTTATGTATTAGAGTAGCTCCATTTTTATGGCGGCAGTGGATTTTGTCTCTCCTACTAACACTAACCTCTGTCCTGAACAGACAGCACAGGAAGCTGAGCTGTGTTCAGGACAGCGTGCTTGAACCTTAATTAGATATAAGCAAAATTCAGTTCATATGAGTAATAACGCATTTATGTAATTTGCATATTAAATGATTGATAGGTTATGAGGATACTTGGTGCATTTTACAAATCTAATGATCAGTTATCTGATACTGTGTACAAAACCACATAACCAAATTCCAGGTACGTCATAATTTGTTTTAGCAAATTTCATACCCTTGCTTGTACATGGATATAAACGCAATTGTCAAAATTCCTTTTATAGATTGTGAAGCAACCTTTACTTCTCAAATTTTAATCTGCAGGCAAGTGTTATAACCTGAGAAGCAGTTCTAGAAATTAGAGTCAAAATTAAAGTCCTTATTACAGTAATAATGTAACCTTTTTTACCTCTCACTTCAGACTAACACAGATAAAACATATTTATATTATTAATCCTGAAAATTAAGAATTCTGTATATTTCTGGAATACTCTCAAAATTAAAATGGAGGGCAAAAACAGCTTGTCAAACTGTTTATAAGAAAGCATACAGTGCATTTTGAGCAGCATTTGCTTCCTGCCTACAATAAATTTCGAGCCTTGGAATGTATAAGAAATGAAAATGGTTTCTGGTTGTCATTTTAACACTGTGTTGTGTGTTGATGTTTACAGAGAGCCTGTGGTCGGAATGCTCGAGCACTACGATAAAGAGAACATCCTGGATGAGATTTGGGCTGGACCGCAACCGATAACAACCATCATGGTGGTCAAGCCGTCGGCCGTGCGCAGGCACTTGGCGAAAATCATGAAAAAGTTAAAACAAGAGGATTTTAGAATTGTTGGTCTGCACTTGCAGATTTTAGACAAGATGGCTGCCTCAGTGTTATTGCCGCCACAAGTCACTGAGTCAGATGTAAGTAAACGTTTTTTAAAAGTAAAGTTTGTTTTATTTAACGATGCCTCTAGAGCACGTTGATCTTATTATCAGCTACTGGATGTTAATAATGTGGTCATTCTGATATTTATTTAGAGGAAACCCACTGCTGTCACATAGGCTATTCTCTCTGATAAGCAGCAAGGGGTCTTTTATATGCACTGTCTCATAGACAGGACAGCACATACCACAGCCTTTGATGAACCAGTTATGAACCACTGGTTGGAATGGAAAATAGCCTAAACTGTAAATAGGTCTTCAGAGAAGGGTTTTTTTTTTTTTTGAAGATTATGGTCTATAATTGAATATCTTTACTAATACAAAGAATAAATTCAACTACACACTTTCATAAACTGATACAGTGGAAATTTCTTCAGCTGGATCCGTCTGAGAACTCTGCTTTTATCTGGTTTGGATAGGGTTCCAGTATTTCCAAGCTTAATATTTTAAAATATAATTACATAGTTATTTCCTTTGTCAGAAAGCAAATCAACCAAAACATTTGGAGATATCCTGATTGCACTGACAGACCTACAATCATTAAAAAAAAAAAATTCCCTAGCTCATTACAAAAGATTATTCTGTTAGTAGTGACAGTTACTTAATAAATAATGCATGATTTAATAACATGTTACGCTAAATGTTATTACAAAATATTCTGTTAGTAGTGACAGTTATTTAATAAATAATGCATGATTTAATAACATGTTACACTAAATGTCATTACAAAAGATTATTCTGGAAGTAGTCACAGTTATTTAATAAATAATGCATGATTTAATAACATGTTACGCTAAATGTCATTACAAAAGATTATTCTGGAAGTAGTGACAGTTATTTAATAAATAATGCATGATTTAATAACGTGTTACGCTAAATGTCATTACAAAAGATTATTCTGGAAGTAGTGACAGTTATTTAATAAATAATGCATGATTTAATA
>JAULBS010035352.1:0-10143 GCA_032355785.1 Symmetromphalus regularis
ACCATATTGCTTCATCTGTATATATTACACATTATTTCAACCTGTATATAAAGACCACCTTTATATAAGGATACGTTTGAAAGACCACACCTCCAGCTATATACAAATATATATTATTTGAAGCTGTATATAAATACCATATTACTTCAACTGTGTATATTACACAATATTTGAACCTGTATATAAAGACCATCATTTTATAAAGGAGCCTGTGAAGGACCACATCTCCAGCTATATACAAATATACATTATTTATTCCTGTAAATAAAGACCACCTTTTCTTAAGAATACGTTTGAAAGACCACACCTCCAGCTGTATACAAATATACATTATTTGAAGCTGTATATAAATACCATATTGCTTCAACTGTATATATTACATATTATTTTAACCTGTATATAAAGTCCACCTTTCAATAAGGATACGTTTGAAAAACCACACCTCCAGTTGTATACAAATATATATTATTTGAAGCTGTATATAAAGACCATATTGCTTCAACTGTATAATTATGTTACACATTATTTCAACCTGTATATAACGACCACCTTTTTATAACGATACATTTGAAAGACCACACCTCCAGCTATATACAAATATATATTAGTTGAAGCTGTATATAAAGACCAGGGCCCAGTTGTTCAAAGCATTGTTAAACTAACTATGAGGCAGATGAATATTTCTCTTTAAAATATCTTTGTAGAAAGTTTAAATATACTTCCGATTTGATTATTTATGGATACCTTAAGCTATACTAATCTAAGTTTCAACATGTCTCTTCAGTTACTCTTTGCAATGATTTATAATTTTGGTTTTGAAATATTCAACTAACCCATGGTTAGCTTAACCTTGCTTTGAACAACTGGGCCCAGATTGCTTCAACTGTATATATTACACATTATTTCAACATGCATTATAAAGGTCACTTATAATTCCGTTGCCCCTTTTGTATCTCAAGCTGTATTTAACTGATAGCTATCGATAAGATCACTTTTGAAACTTCATGTCACATCTGTTTATGGAAATCTCATTTTACATTGTACAGAAAAAATATGTTTTGTTTTGGTATCTTTAAAAACAGTGTTTTGCTCGTTATTTCAACCTTTATATAAAGTTACCTATTTTAAAAAGCTCCTTTTTTGTAGCTCCTTTTTTCTGTGGCCATTTTATTTTTGCAGCACTCTATCAAAATATTAAAAACGTCTCTCAAAATGAAAGACCACCCTTCAAAGTGCGGATTGCGTATCTCTCCTGAGATTGCACAACACTACACAGATTTAAAACTAGACAATGGAAGTTTCATAGCGGTTACCATCATGTGTTTTTTATCCCAGAAAAATGTCCAGCGTGCATTTGCATGTACATGCTGAAAGAAAGACTTCTGAGATGTTTACGTAATTCGGGAGATAACTCGAAACATGACTCTGATTTTTCTCTGATTGCCTGATTTATTTCTCAGCACACTGAAGGCAATATCTTACTTACAAACTGAAGTTTTTTTTTTACCATAACGCTGATTTGTCTTTCATTGTCTTACTTACAAACTAACTTTTTTTTTCCACAATCCTAGTTTGACTTTTTAATAATGTTACTGAATATGCCTATTTTTTTACAGTGGAAACGCGAATTTGTTTTCACAAGGTTTTCAATTTCATACTGCACGATTTTTTTCTCTAATTAATTTGGTTAAATTCAGTCTGACAAGAAGATTTGATTTCACTTTTGGCAACATTATGTTATGTCATTCAATCACAACAGAAGAAAAGATTGCGGTTTTTGTGTACACGTCACCATCTTAGACAATATTCGTTTGTGTATGGTAACACTTGTTGGTTCCGAACACTTAACCCCACCTATCTCTGCATTAACTAAAACACTGTTTCCAAGAACTCTACGTAGTTTACAAAACATAAAGGTATGAAAATAAGACTTTCACTCAGTACAGTAGCAAATTGTGTCACTCTATATTTAACAACATGTATTTATCTATCTGTTTCTATCATATTAACTTGCATCGTGGACAGCTAATCACAGGTAGTGAGCTGCCGTACCAGGAGAATGTGTGAATACTAAGAAAGAATCACGAAAATAAGTTATATCATCATTCCTAATCTTAGGTGTCAGCTTGCCCACTTGGTACGTGATTTAGATTAATCTAAAGAATGTAGTTAATGTACGCTTTAACAATAGTATGGTATGCACTGATGTAATCATTCCAAATTATAAAAATGTAATATGTCAAATTAAATAACCATGTTTTAGAGTGGGTGCATGATAATTGATTCGGGTTTCTTACCACCCACAGCTAAATATCACCCACTTCCTGTTCATTTGCATAGATAGGCAAGTATTGATAACTGGTTGTGAGAACTGGTTGTGAGTACTGGTTGTGAGAACTAGTTGTGTGTACTTGTTGTGAGAACAGGTTGTGAGAACAGGTTGTGAGAACTGTTTGTGAGAACTGGTTGTGAGTACTGGTTGTGAGAACTAGTTATGAGTACTTGTTGTGATAACAGGTTGTGAGAACTGGTTGTGAGAACTGGTTGTGAGTTCTAGTTGTGAGAACTAGTTGTGTGTACTTGTTGTGAGAACTGGTTGTGAGAACTGGTTGTGAGTACTGGATGTGAGAAATGGTTGAGAGAACTAGTTGTGTATACTTGTTGTGAGAACTGGTTGTGTGAACTGGTTGTGAGAACTGGATGTGAGAACTGGTTGTGAGAACTGGTTGTGAGAACTGGTTGTGAGTACTCGTTGTGAGTACAGGTTGTGAGAACTGGCTGTGAGAACTGGCTGTGAGAACTGGTTGTGGGTACTGGTTGTGAGAACTAGTTGTGAATACTGGTTGTGAGTACTGGTTGAGAGTACTGGTTGTGAGAACTGGTTGTGAATACTGGTTGTGAGTACTGGTTGATAGTACTGGTTGTGAGAACTGGTTGTTAGAACTGGTTGTGAGAACTGGAGGTGGGTACTGGTTCTGAGTACTGGTTGTGAGAACTGGTTGTGAGTACTGGTTGTGAGAACTGGTTGTGAGTATTGGTTGTGAGTACTGGTTGTGAGATCTGGTTGTGAGAACTGGTTTTGAGAATTGGTTGTGAGAACTGGTTGTGAGTACTCGTTGTGAGTACTCGTTGTGAGTACTCGTTGTGAGTACTCGTTGTGAGTACTGGTTGTGAGTACTGGTTGCAGGTCCCCAGCAACGGCTCCTGTTTTCGTCCCATATTTTAAAGACTATGTAGAAGCGGGTTCATGTGGTTCATTGGGAGTTGGAGATGTTGACCTCCTCTAATGTTTATCTCCTGTACATTTGCATTGCTAACATCACCACTTGCATGCGTTCTCCCTCTGCCATCCTCACTTCTACCGTGGATTATTTGGAACTGCCATTGATCGGTAATGTTTTTCATGGGGAGGGGTTAGGGTTGTCCTATATTCAATTTTTCCGCAATAGTATTGTATATGAAATCTATTTATATGTATTAAAAGTGTATATTTTTAAAATATAAAACAAGTTGTTAGGGTTGTTTATTATATTTTAACCTAGAAAAAAACATTTAAAGTTTTTATCAACGTCATAGTGGAAATATATTAGTCTAAAACATCGAGGAAAACGTGCAGTACTTTTGAAATAGGGTCATTACATTCTATATTAAAAGTGATGTCGAAAGTTAGTTATTATCTAACATTAATATGGAAAAATCCAGTTGGTGAGGGGTTTGCTACCTCAAACTCTCTGGATCATCCTAAGCATCACGGATATCCTTTAAATGTAAAAAGGTTACTCATCAGTTGATATCTGAACGGATTTAAGTGACAAGTAAGGGGTTGAATTACAATCGTATATATTAAGGATGATAACAGATGTAAACAAGAACATTGAGAAAAAATGGTACCTAGCCAAAACTATTTTTGCTGGTGGCACCTCTAACAATCCTATGCCACAATATGATAAGATATACTTAAATACCAAAATAGAAAAAAACTACGTTTATTATCAAACGTTATTTAGCAAAAAAGAAATATCTAGCGAAACAAGAGGCAGAATTACGAAAGGTTACCGAGGTTACAGAGTTGCCCGTACGAACCCCAGCCTGTTAAGTGATAAGATAATTGTATATATGCATCCTACATTTTAAAAACAATTTGCTATTTAAATAATTGTATTAATAGTTATTGACGAGAAACCAAAGATGGACAATGGAAATACAAACAAAAGGAGAGATACTTTCTAAAACCTAGAAAAAGACAAGTACAGATCTATAATTCATATCGATAATTGTTTTGATTTGAAAATTAGTTTAACGACACCACTAGAGCACATTGATTTGTTAATCATCGCTGATGGATGTCAAACACTCAGTAATTCTGAAGTGTGGTCAAATGCGAATCAGCCTTCAACGGGTTTTGAACCACTGTCTTCAGTTTGAGAATCCGATGCCATGCCTCTGGACCACTGAAGCTCACATACATCTCGATAAGTGTGGATCTTGATGTGAAGACCGCAAAATAAAAAGAAGATAACAAAACCGAAGGAGAAAGGAAAGTATTGTTTGTTTAACGATAACGTTGTAGTATTCAGACTATTTGATGCGGAGTTAGTGATTCATGGTCTTCAGAGAAAACTCGCTATCACCACATAGGCTACTCTTTCCTATTAGCAGCAAGGATTGTTTTGTATGCGCTTTCTCACAGATAACGGCACACACCACGGCCTTTGTTAAATAGTTGTAGACCACTGGCTGGAATGGGTACTCTGAAGGGGATCAATCTAACAACCCATCACACGTCAGAAGGATGTTTTTAACCATGGAACCAATTGGTCAGTACTTCCAGGTCTTCATACAGATTCGTGACATTATACCATAAATTATGCTAAACGTTTGATTTTAAAACTTGAAAATCTTTAAAAGATTGTATATGTATTGATCACATATGTTCGGTACTGTAGAGAATCAAAGAAAAAAAGAGGCAGAAATGAAAGCTCGATGTTCGGGCAGCGGGATGTAGCTCACACGGTAGCGCGTTCGCCTGTGAACCGGTCGGTCATCGGATTGATCCTTTTCAGTTTATCCTTCTCAGTGGACTTTCTTTGGGCTATTTTCCGTTCCAACTAGTCATCCACAACTGATTCATTAAAGGCCGTGGTATGTGCTGTTCTATCTATGAGACGGTGCATATAAAAGGCCCTTTGATGCTTATCGGAAAGAGTAGCCTATGTGGCGCCAGCGGGTTTCCTTTAAATAAATATGTCAGAATTACCGTATGATTGATGTCCAATAGCCGAAGATAAGATTAAAATCAATGTGGTCTAGAGGCGTCGTTCAATAAAACAAACTTTACACTTTTTTGTTTGCTCTATGTTCTGTTTAATCTACGTAATCTGAATCCAATCAAGCACTTCAGTTTCGCGTAGGACGTTAAAAAAACCGGTCATAATGACGCTCGGGATAACCAGTAACGCTCGCTTGAAAACTAAAACGCTACTGATTAAAAAAAAATCTTCAACAAAACGTGTCCACGTGTTCTGTGTGTTTTCGTTTCAGGTTTCGAGTATTTTCAAATCGCCGATAAAGCGGTTGTTTTGATAGCACCATACGTCGAAATAATCTGCGAATTTTTCTAGCAGTTATTTTTTGACATGTTATTTTCTTGAATTGGTCTAATTTAACTTTACTGAAAGCGTACGGTTTCGTTACAACTTTGTAGAACTGTCCGGATAAGCTGATTTGAACGTCATTCTACAGTGTGCTGTACTTCATTTGCTTTGGTGGTCTTTCTAGCGCTACTGAGTAGAGGCGCAATTGCGTGTATACCATACCTCCCAAGTGAAGACTCCCAAGTGCGACTGCGAGGCACGTGGTGGCACATGTGTGTAACGGGCAGCAGCTCTTTTAATACGGATTATGAAATACACGTGCATTTAGTAAAAATTACAATGTTTTAAGCATATATATTTATTAATTTTTAACAGTAAATAGCACGTGGTGTTGTGGTAGTAGCATATATATTTATTAATTTTTAACACTAATTAGCACGTGTTGTTGTGGTGGAATAACTGTTCATTCTTGTATTAAGCAGAAATGATTGATCAAATCTTTGTTTGTGGAGACTCCGAGTTCTCGACACTGTACAGACAATTTCTGACGTAATTTCTTCATTAAAGGAAAAAGATAAATAATAAAATAAACAACAGGTGTGTGCATTTGACCACACGGTTTAAACCGCGCGCATTAGTTGTCAGATATAAAATATAATTAATTATACTTATAACACGTGCTTTCCAGCCACAGATGAGACTTTTTCCAGTCGAAGTAAACTTTTGCACTGATAGGACATCATATTCTTTTGAAATTTAAATGGGTAAACCACGTGTGAGTTTACGGAAATTTATCACATGGCTATATTCTCTACCGCGGTGTAATAAATCATATTATTTTGATTTTTAATATACTACAGTAGTGTGCATGATATAATGATATAAATTACACTTAACCGTATTAATGTTCTATTTGGCTCAAAATACGTTTTACATGAAAAAGCAAAAACCACGTGTTCTGGGTCTTGATACAGAACCCAGTAATGCCGTAAAACTATTTAATTTAAATGCAAGAGCTTAATTGTTCATATATTACGGTGGCGTATACCGAAAATCCGTTTGGGGTGGGGGGCAATAATCTGATACCGAAGACCATCAACGTACTCTAAAGGAAACAATTTAAAAATGTTATACAAATCGCAAAATTTAGGGGACAAATGACCGCCAGTGCATTAATTAGCTTTTAACTAATAGTTAAGAGAAATTTTCAAAACCAGATTATGAAATTGTATCAATAAATATTAAAACTATATGTTGAACATTAATTTTGAATATAGTATTATATGAAATCGAAATTGTTTATTAAAAGATTTGATTGAAATATATTTTATTGCATATGAATCATACACAAAAGGATCGGGCACAAATTATCCAACTCACGAGATTCTTTCCTAATTACATAATATAAAATAATAATAGTAGTAGTAATGGTGACAACTTTTTATTTTCAAATTTAACAGAGAAAATTATAATTAAAAAGGAAAAAATGGAAGAGCACTTGTGCTATAAATATGAAATAAGTTATAGTTTAAGGATGGAAAATGAAAGGACAGAACAGTAATAAAAGTTTAATAATAATATTATATTAATATATTTATATTTATAAAGATATGTGAAAACAAATATTCAGTTAACCACGATTTGAGCAAACAAACCAAGTACTATGATATTATAAAATATAATTTAAAAATATATATCCATTGTAATTATTGCAGTATTTCTTAAGCCTGCAAATAAAAAAATGTCCACGGCAAAATAAATGCTGTGGAGAAATAGTGTCTATGGTATTTTCCACAGCAAATTTAGTGTTCACTCGTTTCCAACTCTTGAGTTTGCTAAGGAAAAAAATACATCTAGGAAAAAGAAATTAGTCCGCAGCAAAAAAAAATGTTGCAGTGAATGAAAACCACTGCGGCAACCTCCACGGCATTGCAGATTGCCGCGGACAATTTCAGACGTTGTTTCTTCAAGCAGATTTGAAACCGTCATAATAGCTAAAAGTAAAGCATCTTAACTGAACACATTAAACTGAAAATGTTAAAGTACAAACATACCATAAATACTATCAAAGCCATTTTTAATATATGAAAACATCTCGATGTTTTATGCAAACATACCTCAAATATTATCAAACCCATTTCTCCATGCATGAAAACAACTCTTGATATTCAACGCGTATTAATGGACATGATCTTTTCATCAAATAACACATTTAGCAGCGTAATGGGTTTAAGTTACGACTGACAAATATTTAGAGCATTTTTCCCACACATTACTCGAAAGAGCAGCTTCAATATGTCGCCATTATTAAAAACTATAAAGCGGAAGGACTCAGTGAAACGTCCTTTCAAATCGAGACCTACCCGGAGGCAGATTTTTTTCTATCAACAGCAAGTTGCTTTGTCACAATAATATCATTGGATAATTAAATGTGACAAGATAATTCTGAGAAAAAATAAATAATACCGTAAGCATAGAACTGTGGAAAAATTATCTTTAAGATAAGACATCGTTTAGGAAAAGTAGGTTAGTTTATCTCAATTTAAATCAAATAAAGACATGATCCAAGGCGAATTCTTTAATTAGGTGTAAAACATTGTGTTTGTGACACATGGTATACATGTACCGCCGCATAGGCTACTCTTTTTATTAACAGCAAGCAAAGAAAGGAATGTCTTCTTAACAAAACCCAAGCGCATTGTTTATTTAGCGGATATTATGTATCAAATTTAGTATCTGCGACATAGTCGACATGAGAAACCCGTTTCGGGCTGCTAAGACATTTTTTTATATATTCATTTATTATTATTATTATTATTATTGCAGCAAGGTATTATTATTATTATTTTTATTATTGTTATTATTATTATTTTATTTTTTTGTAGCTATGTATGTTTTATAAGTACTTAGAGTATCGAATGGATGACCCACCATACCTCAGCAAGAAGCTACCAGTGGACCTAGGGTCGGTCCAAAGGAATCCCTGTTGCAAATACATAGGACATAGACGATTACCGAGGGGTGAGCGGGCGCATATGCCTCATTACTTTCCTGGATCACTTCCTTGAACTATATGCCTCTCCTAATGGCGGTGGGACAAGCTGTATATGTGGAAAACACTGCTGGTGTTAACCGTCATTCAAAGAACGCAGTTTTCAAATATTAAAATGTTTCTGGTTTCGAGTTAAATGATTAGATAACTAATTAAGCCAGCCTCAGTGTTCCTATGGTAGGACACCGCTTTCAAACAGAACACTGGGATTCAAAACCCGTCGGAGGCTGGCTCACACTTGACAACAGGGCGGTTCCAGCAATTGTGAATAGGAGGCGCACTATTGGAGGGCGAAGCCCGACCTTGCGAGCGCCGAAGGGATTATACAAGAAAAATGTTAATTTCCCGTAAATTAGGGGAGGGCGTTGCTCCCGGTGCGCTCCCCCCCCCATCCCCATGGAACCGCGTATGGACAACGTGTCAAATTTAACAAATGTTTGACATCCAATAGTCAATGATTGATAATTCAATATGATCTAGTTGTGTCGTTAAACAAAACAAAACAAACAAACAAACTAATTATGTTGATATGTAGGGCAAGAAAGTTGTATTGTGGATAAATGAATTATAAATATTATATTTAACTTTTTCTTCTTCTTTTTTTAATGATTTATTTCTTTAAATGTTTATTTATTATTTATTTATTTATTATTGTGTGTGTGTTTGTTTGTTCGTGTGCGTGCGTGAGTGGATGAGTGTGTGTATATATATAAATATATTCAATATTATCAAGTTTTACAGTCAGATTTTCAATTACTGAAAGAAAATAATGAAACTTAATAACTACCGATAGAACTTGTACGTTTCGGATAATTTCTCTCAAGACTGTTGACAGAAGAAATAATTTTTAGATTGTGTAATTATTTTTCACAGGTCCACGTAGCTGGCAAAGTTTGCCAAACTAAGTAAAGGGAGACAATCGTTACGAATTTATGATAGTTAATTGTCTCCCTTAGTTCTTGTGTTAGCAGATTTTAAAAACTAGTTATTTTAGAAAAAATATATATTAGATTGCAAACGGTCTCTCAGTGTTTTTGCAGTCCACCCTCACCCCTAATTGTCACTCCTCACCATTACAACGCTCTGGCTAATCAATGCTCTTATTTTAAATAAAAAATAATATTCCTTTAATTCAATTAATGAAGGAATTATCAAATAATTCTGAAATGATTTTGTTTCACGATAAATGTGAATAATATAATCATGTAGTCGACCTATACTAAACAAGAAAGATAAATCTGAAGAAACAGCTTAACGTGGATTGAAGAGTTGTCTTTCTCCAGTGCATGCGCTACCTCGGAACGACTAACGGGACCAAATAAGTGAACCTTTTTAGAAGGGGTGAATTAAGTTGGATCCGAAGAATGGAACAGGGACGACTGGTCTTAAAAATCATAGTTCACTTTTGATTTAGCTTTCATGTTATTATTATTATTATTATTATTATTATTAGTAGTAGTAGTAGTAGTAGTAGTAGTAGTAGTAGTAGTAGTAGTA
>JAULBS010035363.1:0-24134 GCA_032355785.1 Symmetromphalus regularis
TAAACAGTAAAGACATATAAGGTTTAACATATTATATAGATACATTGTAAGACATATATAGCACACATTTTTGGGTATAAAGTTCTAGACTGTGGCAGGGGGTCTGGAGACTTCTGTCATCCTATTGTTAAACATTTCATAACAAGACTGACCTATTATAGGTGAGATGTGCCCTGGTAATGTTCCAACCTTTTAAAAATATTTTGTATTTTAGGTACTAGCTGAATTGCTGTCAGAGCTGGACATCAAGAAAGATAAAGATGTTGAAGAAATATACTTGGCCAACAAGTACGAGTATATTGTGTCAAATGACACATTTCTAAAAAAAACCAAAACAAAATTGAACTTGTTTCAAGGGTCTTTATTGATGAGTGCATAGAAAGGTCCCAATTTAGTGTTCATTGATTAATTGAGTGTTGTTTGTGATATGTGGTCTGTGGATATATGTATGAAATTGAGGCCGTCATAAGCATAGGGCCCCATGGTTGACATCCAAAGGACGAATATTAGTATTATATCTGTTTTGTATTAAAAAAATTCACAGGCCTTTGAGTGTCCACAGGCCCCGGGGCACTTGCCCCAGCTGAACTCTTTGTATATCTGTATAAAATATCCCTAATAGAAACTGTTCAATTGTAGGGGAGTTTGGAGTCCAGTACTTTCTAAAATCACATTTTATCTACCTCATAACACATGAGTTTGAAAGTCATCTTAACTATTTACATTTAAAATATTTGTAACATGGTAAGTCTTGCTGGATTGGTATATGGCATATGGCTATTTAGATGTGCCAAGTTTTTACCTCAAAATTGTACACTAAGTTGTCTTGAATGTTTGTGTCAGCTGCAGATTTTTTTCTCTAATTTAGCTTAGTTAATGCTCAAGACAGTATGTCATTATAATTTATAAACATGACAATAAATTGTATCATGATGTATACTTTTATTTCAGAGGACTCTCTGAAATATGCAATTTACAGAGATATAGACATCTCAAGCATTTATGGTTAAATGGAAATAAGGTAAGATTTATTAAGGGCTATTGTTATTACGTTAAGTTACATGGATTAGAGTCTTTGAGATAATTTAATAATTGATGCTGTTAATTGGATATGATATAATAATTATTTTATGTTGCCAATACATTAAGACACATGGATTTATTAATATTAATATTGAATGTTGTTTGTTGGATATGGTATGCCTGCTGGGGTGTAGACAGAGAGGGAAAAACACTGTGGCAAACCTAGATGCTGGTAGCTTGAACTATGTGGATAATAAATATCAGTATAATGGGAGAAAAAAATCAAACAAATCTGCGGAAATTATAGACGAGGCAGTCACCTCATCTGCCTTATGCTGTCTATGCTGTAGTTGTATAAATTATCACTTTATTAATTTATGGTAACGTAAGTCTTGGACCCATGCTTGCGAAACTTAGAGGTTAGATTCAATGCTCACACTAAAGTCTAGACTTCAAAATCATGCTATTTGTATGGTGTTTTATAAGCACAAGCCATGGAGTGAATCCTCTTGAGTATATGTTATCATACCTTACTCATGAAAACGGGCAAGTTTGTGCAAAGTCTGCATTGTTGTATCAGATCCTTCTCATTGGACCCATTTTCATTTTGGGTTATTTTCTGTTCCAGCCAGTGGGCCACAACTGGTTCATCAAAGGCTGTGGTATGTGCTATCCTGTGTGGGGCAGTGCATATAAAAAACCTTGCTGCATATTAGAAAGAGTAGCCTATGTGGTGGCAGCATGTTTCCTCTAAAATACATGTCAGAATGACCATAAGCTTGACGTCCAATAGCCGATGATAAGATAAAAATCAATGTGCTCTAGAGGCATCATTATATAAAACAAACTTTACTTTTTGTTGTATCTGATCACTTGTTTTGTGTTTTGTTCACTCATATCAGGTTTATTGGTAAATCTGTAAGGTTTACCAGTTTGCTTCTTGTTGCAGTCACCAATATCTTTTTAAACAAAGATTGTGGATTGTGTGAACATAATGCAATCCCTGCAATTAAGAAAATGACCAAATCAAAATAAATGCTGTGGAGAAATTGTGTTCACAGCATTTCCCACAGCAATTTTAGCATAAAGTATACTTTATTTTAATAATAAGAAAAAAATACAACTTGGAAAAAAGAAAAATTTAGTCTACGGCAAAAAAAGTGCCGCGGAGAATGAAAAACTCTGTGGCAATCTCCACGGCATTTCTGAATGCCGCTGGCAGTTTCAGGAGTTACATAAGGGGAAGGGGTTGCATAATAGAGATTATATATTTTGTTTATCATTTCAGCTACGACGAATCAACTGTCTCTCGAGAAATCTACACTTGTCAGAGCTATACTTACAGAATAATCAGTTAGTGGATATATCAGGGGCTCTAAACCACCTGACCTGTCTTCGGGTCTTACTGCTTCAGAACAATCAGCTAACCAATTTAGAGTCCATTGTAGCGGAACTCCAAAGGATGCAGTGTCTTACCACACTGAGTAAGTTTTCATTTTTGTCACCTTTTTTATGCCAAGTTTTATCAGCTGTGTTAATTTTATCCAAGTTTGTCAAAGTGTATTTAAACAGTAATAAAATTGAGAGTTTCCTTTAATCAACAGCAAACATCAACTAAAGTAATAATCAAAATTATACGTAGGTGATTTTCCAGTATTATATATTAATTATGAAAATCCCTGGAATAAAAACCAGAAAAATGTGTCAGTGTTATCATGACCTGTTATGATATTCAAACAACTGGTACAAAAACTGACAATAAATGACCTGTTATAGATGGGAATATGAGATGTATTTACAACTTTATTGCAAAACACACACAATTTGAAACAGACTATAACACCCATGTTCGTACTGATTACACCTGACAGGTAAAAACCTCTGCTTAGCCACCCTATAGTCTGTTTCAAACTGCATGTGTTTTGTAATAAATTTTGATTAGTACTTTAATGCTTCAGCTAAGCTATAAAATAAAAAATTTAATGATTAATTGTTGCATAAGTGTTAACAGTGGTTTTTTTCCTTTATATTTCAGATCTTTACAACAATCCAGTTGCCCAAGAAGCAGAATATCGATTGTATGTACTCCGCTTTGTGCCATCATTAAACCTGTTGGACAGGAAAGGTATTTAATGAAAGATGTTTTCCTCAGTAAGGCTATTTAATTACTTTTAAGTCAGGGATCCTTATAGTTGTTTCCCTGGACATTCACTACAGTACCTGTGGTTCATCTGCATTCTTATGGAAACTTTTATTTTGTCATGGGGAAAAACTGATTGAATACCATATAACTGGGAAGTTTTCATTGTCTTAAATTTTCGTGGTTTCGGGATTAAAAACATTTCGAGGTTTCGGAAGTCTTAAGATAGATTGTTTTTTTATTTTCGTGATTTAGGAAATCTGGTTTGAGAATATCTTATTTTTATTATAAAACAAATATATAAAAGCTGTCAATGTTTCACGTCGGCTCCTGATTGTGATAATTATATAGGCATCACCCAATCCAAAAAGTGAGGGGATGTGTCCTCCCCAGGATTTATGCCCCTGGTTGCAATTGCCATTTCTGACACCTAATAGCCAATAATTAATGCTGTAATGTCTTTAAAACATTCCTTTCCTTTTGTCCTTTTCAACTTAACCACCTTTTGGAAAATCCAGCTAAATGTAAATCAGTTATTATTATTATTATATAATTTATAACCACATCTTTTTAAAAAAAAAAGGAACTATAATTACTGGGTATTTTTAAACTTTCAGAAATACTAAAACCTGAGAGAGATCATGCAAGAAAAATATATGACCAAGAACAGGAAGAAATACGAGAGACCGTTGCGTTTGGAAGAAGATCTCAGGGGCCACCAGCTCTTTTCTTCCCATCCACTCCTGTTAAGAGCATAGTTATACCAACAGGTAATAATTTACTGTAATGTTCACAAGTATTTCGGTTTAAAAAAAAAAAGAGTTAAGTTTGTTTTATTAACAACGCCTCTAGATCACATTGATTTTAATCTTATCATCGGCTATTTGACATCAATCATATGGTCATTCTGACACATTTATTTAGAGGGAACCCGCTGCTGCCACATAGGCTACTCTTCCTGATAAGCAGCAAGGGATCTTTTATATGCCCATTCCCACAGAGAGGAAAGCACATACCACTGCCTTTGATGAACCAGCTTTGGACCACTGGTTGGAATGGGATATAGCCCAAATTGCAAATGGGTCCACTTAGAAGGATATCACATTACCCTATTAAAAGAAAACAAAAATAATAACATTCAAAAGCATGAGTATTGTAGATATTCTCCCTCAAGGTTAGAATTTATATTATGTGAATGAAAATAATTATATAAACAGTGCAAATTTAATTGAGAAGCCTATAAATGATACTTTATATTTAAAGGATATATAAGCTATAACAGAATATATTTTTAATTATGTTTTTATTTAAATTTGAATTTAGAAATGTTCTATCTACCTGTTTGCAGGGTTCACTAAGGGTGAGAGCAATGTGTGTAAGGAGTAGAGAGGAAATCCACATAGCAATATTTTATAATTTAAAACTTGTTATGAAACATATTAAAAATTGTCCCTGTGGTTATAACTAAAATTCAATCTTTTTGGCTTCTTAAACAATGTTTTATTTTTTGGACATTATGAAACACTTCAACCTATGTGCTTCATGATTTTTATGATTTAATTTTCAGACAACAAAGAAGTTGCAAACCATTATCTTAAAGACTGGTGAGATTATTTTTCATATTACAATAGCGAATATAGGTGGCCCAGGAGTCAGCCCCAAAATGTTTTTGCGATTTCAATAATATTAAACAAAATTATTGTTATTATTATTTTATATAATTATTATTATTATTTTTTTAACTCTGAGGACTCAGCATCATCATATTGGGTCCACCCCCATAAATAGATTTTCTGGACCCACAACTGTATTACCCAATATAACAAATCTTATCTCATTTTAAAGTTATATTACATAAAATAAACAAATTTAGATAACCAAAAATATGTGATTTAACAAATTGAATTTGCTACTTTAACTTTGCATGATGCTTATACTGTAAATATATTTTCTGAAATTTATGTACATAAGTTTTAACAAAAATTAAATTTATTTATCAAACATCTTTTAAGTAGATTAAAATAAACTTAGTTGTTTGTCATTATAATTATTGTGTTTCAGCCAAATATATGATGACATTCAGGAAGCTGTTAATATCCGTCGCCTTGGAAACACAGTGAAATTGTACACTGCATTTAACTGGTCAAAGGTTCCAAGGATTGAAGAACGGAGAACGGCAGAATTTCCATTTGATACACCAGAAATGATAACACACATCTACCGTTAAAGATGGAGAAATTTTTCAACAAATATATATTTTTAAATAACATTTATAATTGATGCTATGTATTTTAAAATATTATATTTAATTTTAAAGAAACTGTCACATTGCTGGGTGTTAGTCCATTAATAAGTCAAATGTTTGTAGAGGTTTCATATTTAAAAATCACCATTGTTACATTGACGGAACTGACTAGATGACTTAAAATATGTTAGACCAATTTGGACTTGTTTTACGATTTGACTTTTACATTTATCAAGAGTAAAGCATAGCTCAGTGGTGAAGTGTGTGATTCAGATATGATGGGTCATAAGATCAATCCCTCTTAGTGGACTGATTGGGCTATTTCTTGTTCAAACTAGTGGTTAATACTGTCCTGTCAAAGCAAAATACAGCAACACTTCTGAACAAAATGTGAGTTAATGTATAAATTATAGTCAGTAGTATGTGCACTACACTCAGTGCTAAGTTTGGTACTTTCTGAGATACAAAATCATTCAATGCATTACTAGTCTCTTTGGTATAAGGGGTCATCGATTTTTTTCATAATTTTCACAAACATACAAAATGTACTCTTTTTTTTTTAATCCTGCCCCCCTCCCTACTCTCAAAAGCATACAAACAGAAAAGGAAAAAAAAGATGATTTCAAAATAGTATTATCATCATTTTTTATTATTTTGAAAAGCATGTATGTTCCTTTAACCCACACCCCAAGTACATTTTGTACACTCGTGAAAATTATGAAAAAAATGCACGACCCCAACATTTTGGTAACCATTTTCATAAATACAGTTATCTCCCTTGTCAGAAATTCCAGTCAACAGAACGATTGTGCTAACAAAAATGATAATCAAACAAAGGTGTTTATAGAATTTTCAGAATATTGATAATGATTAAATAAATAAATGAATAATGTTCATAAAACTGTAGGCTACTTCCATGACCAACAGGTAATGAAATGATTGCAGTTGTATATTTCAGATGCCCGCAATCACAAATGTATTGGAACCGGTGACAAACGTATGCTATATCTAGTATTAATACTTTATTAGTACAGGTGCTAACAGAACTACACCATGAGAATACAATACCAATCAAGCATTACTTATTCTTAATTAATCTGGTATGTAAATGCCTGGGTCTGAGATGGGTTTTCTTGGCTCAATATCTTGTCGGCATCGTTGTACATGTGCCTTCATGTAGTTTAAATTTGTTTTGTGCAGTCTGGTTTGGACAGTTGAATTTATTAAGAATATAACATTTTGTTACAGAAAACTCTTTCGGTATCCTATTTGGTTGGTTATAACAGGAATCTAGTTGTCGGTTTGGTTTTGACAAGCTCCACTGTTTTCCCATTCCATTCAGTACTTGGTAGTTGTTATGCAAAAGGCTTAAGTATATGCTATATCTTGTCTCTGAAAAAGTGCATGTAAAAAGACTTCTTACTGCGAACTTCTCTCATGTTGTAGATCATTTATTAATTATCATGTTTGACATACAACAGTCAATAAAAACTAGATAAATAATTGCCCCTTTATTTACTATTACATGTGATGCTCCATTATCACTAGATTGTAATGCCAAATTTATAATAAGACTTTTCTGTGATATTTAAAAGTTGTATGTGATATTTATGAAAATGTACCTACTGCTGTGGCTTTAATATTTATTTGCAAGTTCAGTGGTATTTAATAAAGTTTCATATTATATAACAGCCGTGTTGATTTTATTTTGTTCATCTGAGTTAACTTGTGTAATTGTAAATATTTTTGTGTTAAATGACAGGGACTATGATACTGCTGCCTATTAGGGTATCTTTAACAATGTAAATATAACATCCAGCAGGGATGTTTTTACAACTTTTACTTAAAAATATTGGTTATGAACCAAGATTTATGACAAGGTGTTTCTTGATGATTTCCTAATTATCCTCAATTTTACTTTGTATCATTAACTCCTTTTTTACTGGACCATTTATCATTTCAAATCAGTCTTTGGTGATAGATAGTTTGCCATGTTTTCTTCTTTTTACATTGTATTTCAACCATAAGCATTAGTTTTTTATGAATATTTTTACAACTTTGTACACATGAAAATATAAAAATGTTAAATATAAAATGGCAGACAACAACAGCACATATAGTGAACATTCCTAATCAAATTTTAATCTCTATTTGACTTTTAAAATAAATGTTTTAACCAGAGTCCAGGTAATAATAACTGGATATACAGCCATATATATACTCAACCAAAAAAGAAAGTATGCATTTAATCGTCATTTATTTCATAAACCATTCATGACAGAAATTGTGGAATTAGATAACCACACCATTTAGGAGGTGTGTGTGCAGTAATATCATTAGCACACATTTGCTGCCAATGAACCATTACTGTGACCACACCATGAAACAAATTTAAACATGCATACTTTCTTTTTTGGTTTAGTATATAAATGTTTTTTAAAAATCAACAAAAACAATACGTTAATGTTTATTTTGATCATAATTTAATAAATGTACAGATAATCCATAACAAATGTCTCAAAATGTATGTGTAATCAAAGTTCTAAAATGTAGTGTATATGGTACTCTGGAATGAATGAACTACATTTTATACACATATCTGATGATAGAGGAGTGAAAACCAACACCTGGGCCCGTTTTACGAATGGAACTTAGGCCTAAGTCACCTTAGTGGCGATTATAACTTTTTCTTAAGGTTGTCAGCCAGTTTTACGAAATGTACTTAGCTTAAAATAGCCTTAGTTTAAGGTAAACATTTACAATAGGTCCGGAGTTATTGTAAGCTCTAAGATTACTACCTTAAATTAATGCGAAGAAAAAAATATCTGATATTGTTTTCTGTTTGTTATATTTTAGTAGCATAAAACATCGTTTTGGGCCATGAGATAAAATAGATAACAATAAAGTTCAAAAAACTTATTTATAATTCAAAAAAATGATTAAGGTTTTCTTCCAGTTTCTCTTGTTTTAATATTTTCACCATAATTTTTATTTTAATCTTAAAATATGCAAATTAGGTAAAGAATAATTTTTTTCTAAATGGTGCTATTTAAAATGAAAAAAACTATGACACTTTTTTGCATATATTTATTATTATGTTATAGATATGTTATTACAAAGAAAATAAAACCCAGCATGATCTGCAAACAACAATAATTAAGTATGTTAAATATTATTTTAGCCATAGGCCTATCTGTTTATTGTTTTAATATCTGCACCATAACTTTTATTTTAATATGCAAATTAGGTAAAGAATAATTTATTTCTAAATAGCGCTATTTAAAAGGAAAACGATTATGTGTCTTTGCATAAATTTATTATTAGGATTAGGTTAAGTTATTACGAAGACAAAACCCAGCATGATCTGAAAACAATAATAATTATGTTAAATATTATTTTGGCTTTAGGCCTATCTGCCATAGCCTACACATTTTTTTTAAAGCCACCACATCTTTTTTTTAGGCTTTCAGGCAAACAATTTATATTTTGATGAACTTTTCATAAATAGAAAAAAATATATATATATAAAAATAATAAAACCAATATCAGTAGCAGATCTAGAGATGGTCCAGGGTATCTGCCCCCCCCCCCCCCAACCTTGTATTTTTTAATGTTTTTTCCAATTGGAAGGACGTGAAAATTAACCTTTTGTTCCCCCATCCTGTTCACCCATCACATTAGGAACCCTCCACCACCCTTCAGAAATTCTGCATCAGCGCCTGAATATAACAAATTAGTTACACTGTGTTGCCATACAAATCGTGCACAAGTAGGCCTACTGTGAATGAAAACATTCGGACTCTCGATAGTTTCCTTACAAGTAAAACAAATTTACTTGAAGGGACATAACTTTTACTGGTTGCCAAGAAATATTTATAATTTATTTTAAAAAAGATTTTAAACTTAGTCTAAGATTGGTTCATAGTAAGGTAGGAGTTACAATCGCATTAAGGTAGTTTTGTAAAACGCTTGTAAATTTTAAGTACGCTGCCTTAATATTTACCATAACTCACTATGGTTGATCGTAGGTACAATAGATTTGTAAAACGGCACCCTCGCCTCATCCATTGAAAACTTGCTTTTGCTTTCAGAATGTATGGAAATGGCATCATGATAAATGCCTTACAAATAACAAATATGACATCCTACATTTTCCTTTGTTAAAACATTTCAATGAAAATGACTATTTTACTTTAAAAACTATTGTCATGTATAACTTGAGTTGCTCTGATGTTTGGTCAAACAATGTACTCAAAGCATCTTCAGTATACAGCAAAAACACAAAGCTTTTGTCAGAAGACTACTGTTAAGTAATACAACAAAAACAAGACACAATCTCTATACATAGATGAAAGGTTTCTGTATTTAGCAGAAAATTCTACATTTTAGCACTTAATTTTTAATGGCTGTCTGTACTTAAGATCAGATATTTTTTGAAATGCCATTCTTATTTGCTTCATCAGAGATGTCATCAAGAGTTGAGTATTTTTTTTACAATTCCATTTCACATTCTCTTGTAAATGCATTATTTTTTATGAGGCTTACATAATGTTTCAGAAATGCCTTTTTGAAAATTTTCTTGTACTGTATAATTGCTAAACCATCTCTAATATTAAAAAAGATAATATAACGCCCGAACAAGATCATAAAGCTGCATCTGTGAATGTCTGATGAATTCCAGGAATGGGAATTGTACGCCCACTAGTGTATATATGCAAAAGTAAAGTTCACGGTACACCTCAAAGAATATCCTGTACCCACCAAGGCTTTACGTAAAAAAAAAAAATCAATGTAGGTATAAATGGAAAAAACAATTCTGCACTGAGGCAACAAATTTGCTTCAAAATACCCAAATTCATTTTGGGCAGAGCACTTCATCCTCCTGGACTCCATGTCGGGGTATTGCCCGTGCACCCTATTGGGGCCTAGGCATCCCTTGGATTTGAATTTTAGGCTGAATACTCTCCAGTCACTTTTTCCAATTCCCATAATTAGAATTCACAAACATAGCAATTTCATTTCACTCCATTGACGTTTTTTACAACAGCTGACACAAATACGGTGCAACATTTCCACAGTACAGTATGTGATGTAGATTTAACTTATAGTTTTTGAAGCATGTTTAATCAGAGTTCAAGTGTCTTAATTATTGCATCTCTCTCTTTTATAGCTTTCCATGCAGCATCTTTTTCTTTCTTTGTGGGGGTTTTCTTTTTCTGTCTAGCTGCTTGTATTTTTCTGTATGCTTCCATCACCTGAAATGCAAATTAAGATAATCACAATCATACCTTAAAAACTGGTTATCTGTGGTTTAATCTCAGTATTTATAATATACAACAACTGGCAGTAGCTAGTGGGAATTTCCCTATTAGCTCAGTTGGTAGAGCCCTGGACTCATGGTATGAATCCCCTTAGTGGAAGTTGAGATTTTTCTGTTACATATATGCAGATGAATTGAAAAAAAAAAGTTTGTTTTATTTAACGACGCATTGATTTATATTTTATCATTGGTTATTGGATGGTCATTCTGACGTGTATTTAGAGGAAACCTGCTGCAGCCACATAGGCTACTCCTTCCAATAAGCAGCAAGGGGTCTTTTATATGCACCGTCCCACAGACAGGACAGCACACACCATGGCCTTTGATGAACCAGTTGTGGACCACTGGGTGGAACGGAAAATAGCCCAAACTGCAAATGGGTCCACTGAGATGGATCGATCCCATGACCAACTGGTTCACAGGTGGACACTCTACCATTTGAGCTACATCCCACTCCCAGATGAATTGAAAAACAATCGACTCATGATTAAAGCAGATCCATTTGGGGACGGATACTGTATATTTTTGTCAAGATCAGATTGACTAGACATGGAATGTAAATACCTCGGAATCAGCTGTCACAAGTTTCTTCCTCATTTCTTGTCTTGACATTTCCTCTTTGGCCTTCTTCATGAGCTGCTTTATGATGTAAATATTTCGTTCATGCAGAGCTTTTAAATCCTGCTGTTTCTGTTTGATTTCTGCCAAGATCTCGTCTTCGGGGTCATCTTCAGGTTGTTCTTCAATATCAATTATGCCTGAAACAAAATGTTTAATAGACCTTAATAAAATTAAAGCTGTAGCTAGGAATTATTATTTGTTTCATTGGGGGGGTGGGGGGCACAGATAAATTCTTGGAATGGTCGAGGACTGAAAGCGCGAGGCACTAGGAAGATCTTTGACACCTAGAGGCTCTGAAATGCCATTTCAGGGAGGTTACATATTTAAGTGAAACAGTAAAGAAGAGCAGGAGCGTTTTCTTTTAAGTTTGTTTCTATTGTTCTGTACTGGGTTTTTTGGGAGGTGGGGAGGATGGGGCAAGTGCCCTCCTTGTCCCCTGCTAGCTACGAACCTATAAAATAATGTATCCAACATATAACAAAGAAGCAGAATATCAAAATTAATCATTCTGCTCAGTATGTTTGAATGGAAATGAATGTATGCAGCAACTTGATTAAAATAAAATCATATAATACACTACATTTTCTCTATCAGATTAAAAGTTACTGACTTGATGTAGTTTGTTAACTGTTTCATATGAAAGCATTATCATTGCTGTGGTCATTTTGATTACCATGCAGATAACAGCCAAATACTGGAGGTAAGTTTAGAACCATATTCTATTTTGTGCATCAGATCAGGGATTGAAATAAAAAATTTTACTTAGTCGCCAATAGACAGAGCATTTTAGAGTTACTCTAGAAATAAGAGTTAATCACATTTGGTTCCAAACTTGACTCGTCTACAGAGATAATTCAAGCAATTGGCTCCTAGAACTCCAGACATTATTTCAACCCCATGTCATAGCAAATATTAAAAAGTGGGCCAATGAGTTTTTGAGACCAGGTTTTCTTTTTAATTGTTTTGCTATGTTATTCTTTAAGGGTCATAAATAGTGCCAAATTGTTAGGTTATAATGCCTCGGAATCTTAATCTCTTTGAAAACTACATTTCACAACATAAAATATATAAAAATACAAAGTGTAGTGAAATTTAAACCTGTTGCATCAATTCACTTTTATAGTGAGCTTCTGTGGTCCAGTGGTAGAACACTGGACTCAAGCTGATGACAGTGGTTCAAAACCCATTGAAGGCTCACTCACACTTGACGATGTGTCAAAATAATCAAATGTTTGATATCCAAAAGCCGATGATTAATAATTCAATGTGCTCTAGTGACATTGTTAAACAAAACTAACAAAATAAAAAATAAATTAATTCACTTATATAAGAACAATACGATAATCAAAATCTCTTTATATTTAGGTATGATACAAATGTAGAAAAAAAAAAACCTTGTTCTTCTAATTCTCTCTTGATCCTCTTTTCTAAATGGATGGGATTTCCTATATTCAGCTGCTTGGCAAGAGTCCGGGGGGATATTGCCGGGGCTTCATCAGCACTATCTGAAAATATGTCTAAACAATAGTTCATTTACTGAATATGATGTAACACAACAATTCATGTTATAGTATACTATACAGTACAGTTACACAATAACCAGAATAGATGGCTTGACAACACTAATTTGCATTTAAGAGATCATAAGTTATTACAAATTTTACGATTACTAAATAAAATTTTTAACTCTCAAAAAGGATCAACAGTGATAGATCTAGGGAGGCTCCAGGGGCCCGAACCTCCTAAATTTGCAATTTAAATAACATTATTTTAAAAATATTATTATTATTTTTTTTTTTTAATGTTAAAGAATCCGAGGAATCGGCATCATATTATTGGGACCTCCCCTAAATGTTTTTTCTGGATCTGCCACAATCAGCATTAATATAGATCTGCGTCTGTTCACTAATCCCATTCCAAATAAAGAAAAACTCTTAAAAATCCATGATTAAGTACAAAAATTGTTATCATGCAAATTGATTTTACATAAATTTATAATGGTCTGTTTTTAGTCACCTTTTCCACCATTTTCGTTCATGGAATCATCAATATGTGTCATGATGTTTTCTTCTATCAATGCTGCCACTAATCGCTGTGTCAGAGGGCCAAATGGAGAATCCTCCATGCTTCTGAAAAAAACAAAAAACATTTTAAATATGACTTTTAATTTGATTTTAAGTCTGATATGGCTCATGCAAAATGGACAAAGTTTAATAGACTTGGGTTATCAATACATTTTTAAAAGGCTATCTATATAGTATTAGGTGTATGCATTAATGCCTTATTCAAATTATGGCATAATATAATTAGAAATATATGAGAATACAAAAAATAAATAATAAGTAAATCCATTATTTAAGACATCACTTTCATATTACATGTATTCAGTAACCTAATCTGAAGTTAGTTAACCGAACATTAAGCTTTAGATCTGCAATGATAAGTGTTAATCAGATACATGGAAACATGTTTTTTTCTATCAATCTTAAAACCGGCAACTTTGTATTAACTACACTTAAGTGACAACATTTGATAAAAAAAGGCTCCCAAGCTTGGATCAACAAATATATTATAAGTACAATGCCAGGAGCCAACATTTGTTCAAATTTACAAATGGTATTAAAAAAAAAACATTTATATGCAAACACAGGTTTGTTTAGTGACTGCATTTTTTAGCAGTTTTATAAAAACTGTTTTTGTACTCACATGGATTCAGCCTTCTTCAACAATGTGGTTGCATCATTCATTCCAAATGTTGAGTTACTATGGTTACTGTTATTTTTTCTTTTGTCATTTATTTTTGCACCTACAAAAAAACAAAACAAAAATCTTTAAAATAAACACATTAATCTACAGTTATTTTATAAATAAAAATATTTTTCATTACAAAAACATCTTGTAATAATGCAAAACAAGGGTCCTCGGTGTCAAAATAGCTGTAATACTGAATAAATGGATGTTGGTTTAACGACCCCAACCAGCACAAAAATAAATATCAACTATTGGGGGTCAAAATATGAATGAAAGTAAAAATATGGTATAACAATACTAGTAGTCATTTTTTATTTTTTAACTTTTATAAAGTAGTTTGTTTTATTTAACGATGCCCCTAGAGCACATTGATTTTTGTCATATTGTCGGCTATTGCACGTCTAGAACATGGTCATTCTGACATATTTCTTAGAGAAAACCTGTTGCTGCCACATAGGCTACTCTTTTCGATAAGCAGCTGTCTTTTATATGCACTTCCCCACAGACAGGACAGCACATACCATGGCCCTTAATGAACCAGTTGTGGACGAGTGATTGGAACAGAAAATAGCCCAAACTGCAAATGTGTTTTTAACATTTGTATTGCAACATCTTAACTACCTTCACGTTGTTCCTCTAACATATCTTCTTCAGCCCATTTCTCAGTATAATGCTTTCCAAGGGGAGGAATTTTAAAACTTTCAGAATCATCTTCATGAGATTTCAACAGATCTTCAAGGACTTTGATATCATCATTGGTAATTTCAGCACAATACGGTTCTACTGACGTCCAGAATCTGTTAACTGCATCATTCTTTGGCAGCTTAGGCAGATCCACAGGAGAGTCAACAAAGTCGTAGTCAAGGACTTTGTTCTGAATTAAATAAATAAATTAATAAATAAATAAATCAAACAAATGAAATAATATTTAAGCACTTGCATGCATTTTATGTTTACTACTGTTAATGTAAACATTTAAGCAAGATTCTAATTGAACACATTTATAAATCTGATTGGATGTTTGATAAAAGTTGTGGCATTATATTCTGAAAACGCAGTAAATTTTAAAAATCAAATGTATCATATGATACGTCATACCAGAGCTTAGATTTTGAAAAATCCAGGTGATAGATTGCACACCTGAATATGCCTAATTGAGTGATAAATTGCATGCCTGAAAGCACTTAGATGAGTAATTTAAGAAAGTCTTTGAGTTTGGCCACATTAAACCAATTTAAGTAAGGAGCTGCTAAGAAATTTATAAAATGATGCATGTCTTCTTTCACAAATCTTGGAAATTAGTTATTTGCTAATTTTTTGAAAGATCTTTTCAAAAACCACAATTTAGACAATAATCACACATTTTAATGATGATCATTGAAAATTAAATAGGAAATAAAATTATTTCAGACAGCATATTTACCTGCATGTTTTTACTCTTAGGTCTACTGGGAGGAGGTGGGGTCAGCTGAGCTTTACCACTCGCATCTTTCAACTTCTTACTGGGCTTTTCATCAGTAGTTCCCTTACCTCGCTTGCCAGAGATAGGTTCTGAAGGCTGTAAACAGAAACTATGGGTATACATTAAAGGAATCGGGAGTCAAATTTCATTACAGCACGAAGTTACTTGCCTTGACACACCATAAAGCAGGCCTGTAGCTAACATGTTTTATGGGGGGGGGTGTGTGATCATGCGAAATGTCATGTAGACGCAACTCATCAATAATAATTAAAAAATAAATAATAATATCTCAATATTTTTTTTCATTTTAACGGAACTATCAATCCTGCAGGGAGGATCGTCCAATCCTCCCGATTCCCTCCTGGCTACATGCCTGTAAAGAACTCTTACATTCATTTGTGTCTTGGTTGTCCTTATTTGATTGCCACTAAGAGCAGTAATTGCTGTACCTCTAAAATGACTAGCTCGTAATTTCAACATCTGATAAACTAAAAAAAAATAGTTGAGATGACAGTTGAATTTGTTTCCTATAAAAGATGGAAGTCCTACATGCTTTTAGTAAATACACAGTGGGGTATCTAGGTTTGGGCCCCCAGAAGCCCACACCCCACCCCAAAATATTTTGCGATTATAACGTTTACATTTTTTTTTTAACGTTTAAGAATCTGGCATCATATTATTGGGGCCCCTCTAAATGGATTTTCTGGATCTGTCACTGGTATCATACTCCAGGCATAGAATATAATGCTTGCCCTCATCACCTTAGGTGAGTAGAAATCACTAAGGATGAGTATTTTTATTTTCACAAATTTCTTCAAATTGCACATTTCATTTCTATTATGGATCTCCATTACTATGTCAAAGATATATATTCCTTCCTAGCAAAGTTTTGTTTTCTCAGGTTTGTAAATGTTGGTTTCCTCTGGATGGTAAAGATTTCTTTTCTCGGGATGATATAGATTTGTTTTCTCAGGATGGTAAAGATTTCGTTTTCCCAGGATTGTAAAGATTTGTTTTCACAGGATGGTAAAAATTTTGTTTCCTTAGGATGGTAAAGATTTATTTTCTGAGGATGGTAAAGATTTGTTTTCTTAGGATGGTAAAGATTTCCCTTTCTCAGGATGGTAAAGATTTGTTTCCTCAAGATGGTAAAGATTTGTTTTCTTAGGATGGTAAAGATTTTGCTTTCTCAGGATGGTAAAGATTTGTTTTCTTAGGATGGTAAAGATTTCCCTTTCTCAGGATGGTAAAGATTTGTTTCCTCGGGATGGTAAAGATTTCGCTTTCTCAGGATGGTAAAGATTTGTTTTCTTAGGATGGTAAAGAGTTCGTTTTCTCAAGACGGTCCTCAAATACATGTATCCCTGTGGTATTGGTTTTGAAGCACTTAAGAAACAATTTCATGTTTAGCACATTATCTTGAAATTTCTGTCATTAATATTGATTAATGTATATGCATGTTATAATGCTAAATAATAAATTTAATATATATATTAACATGTCTGGTTTGTTTTTAATATATAGGTGCACATTCTTACCTTTTTGGTGAAATATCGGTTTTGAAGCGGAACTTCCATGTTCACGCAGAATGTCCGATTTTAAAGGGTAGTAATTCTAGATAACCCGAATAGATGTATGGTAATCCATAAATGTAATAATAATAAACACTAACAGAAAGGGACAGATTTAGACCACGGGCACTTCAGGTTCGAGGGCCCCTCAACACAGAAATTAAATAACATGACAAATAAAAAAAAAGAACTAAAATGAATGAATAGAACAAATTTAATAATTAGTACATTTTTTATAAAGAAAATCCTTAGTCCAGTGTGACCCTCTTGCACGGGGCAATTGCCCCCTTTCCCCCTTATAAATCCAGCTCTTCTATCAGAACATAATCTGGAAATGCCAACTCTTTTATACAATCAATGGTTGTGAGTCCCAAAAATGTATAGTTTTAAAATCAACATCCCAACTTGAAATAAAACAGTATGAGACCTTAGAATTACAGGGTTCTAACTCACATTTTGGTCCAAATTGAGTTATGTGTTGTGTGAACTTATTGTCACATAGTTCTATCTACTGAACTAATTTGCATGAAAAAATCTTCAATGATTCACATCAGAATTACAGTTCCAATTCGCTGGGTGAAGTTCGACTGAGAATAACATGGTTCTAACTGCAACTTTCAGCCTATGGTTATTCTGCTTTCAAAGTTAGGGAACCAATCACATTTCAATTTACATTTAATTTGGGCTATCAGGGTTCTATTTGTTATATTTCCTTAATTAACAAAGTGAATGATGGGTAATTAGCTTAAATAACATATCTGTTTTAAACAGCCTCCAATCATGAAAGGTTTTAATCATCTGAACTAGCTGCTTCAACATCAGTAGCTTAAAATCAAGGTAGCAAACTTCAAACACGAGATTCTCAAAATGACCAAAATGTTAGTTAGAACCATGTTATTCTAAAGCTGCAAGTAGTTAACACTGGTAAAGTTGAGGTTTAATAATGAATACGTTTATTCCTAAAAACAGGCCAGATTAGGCAAAGTTGGGTGGCATGGACAGCTGAAAACACCAAGTATCATCAATATTCTTCTGAAATGATTTCAGACTTATCAGAATCCATGGTGACGGGAACAGTCGAATACAAACCAGATGGGCCAGCAGTAACATTTTCACTGTTCAAACATTTATATGGTGGAGTCAATCAGACAGCCTTATGCTTGCTTGCTTTTCTTTGACTGCATTTCTTGGTGATCATGTATTAGTTTGAAGATACTGTCATCAGCGATTGTTTTACCACAAACAACTACTGACAACACATTTCGTTTCCTGCTTTTCTTCAAGTTGTCCAAGATTAGCTTTTCCTTATTTTGAAAAAAGTCATCTGTTTCAGCAGGGGCTTCCAAATCGATAATCATGGTATCTTCACACGTATTTCTGTTTTCAACAGAGGTCTTTTCTTCATTGCTGTATGTATTAATTTTCTTCAAGATACTTGCTGGCATGAAAGATATTTTGTCAACTGCCGACGGATTGAATGGATAAACTCCACAGTTTTTAAAAGCTGAACGCAAATTTGCTGCTGTAAGACTCAAGTTATACGCTTTACAGGCTGTCTCACACAAGACATTGTTTGCTAATGTTGATGTTGAATGTTCTTGCATGAACTTGGATCTCAAATTGTTGTAAATTCTCTGAAAGGGACCGAAACATCCGACATCAAGAGGTTGCAACACGTGACTAGTGTGAGGAGGAAGAACAAACAGGACAATGTTCTGCTGTTTAGCCCAGTCAATAACTCCGAGTGATATATGAGACCTGTGGCCATCATACAAAACAAGGAGGGTTTCCGACGGATCACGCCTTTGTACATATTTGATAAAGTGTTCCTCAAGGTACTTTTTGAAAACTGCCCCATTTGGCCATCCACTCTCAGCGACAGTGGCAGAAACTCCTGGTGAAGCACCCTCTGTTAGGTCAGCTCTCAAACTTTTACCCAATTTGCCCATAAATATAAAATATGGAGGGATTGATGTACCCAAAGCATTTCCAGCACCCAAAATTGTGATTATGTAGGTAATCCTAGCAGTTATGGAAACAGGTGTCATATTTCTATTATCAATGATCTCCGGCGGTGTATGAGTGTCCGATATTTCTTTCTCATCAATGTTGTAAATATTTTGTGGTTTGTCTTTCAAATGATATTTTGTCAAAATTTTATCCAGTTCATCAAAATACGCATTAACATTTGCTTCTGAAGTGGCTTTTGCTCGAGCCATACCAAGAGTACGTGGCTGTTTGACGGCTAAATTAGGCCAACGTGAAATGAAGTTGCGATACCACTGTAACGACAAGGGGTCATCTTCATCGCGTAAGCCAAGTTCAGTGGCATATTCTGTAGCAAACTGACATAGCTCAGCTCTTGTATACCCATAACCAACTTTAGCTAGCAACATGACATGATCACACAATTTTGCTTCTTGTTCTAAAGAAAACAAGGGAGTTGGTCCAGGTCTGACAGTGTCAACAGGTACAGCACCTACAACTCGTCGACGAATAGTTGTCTCAGGGACACCATATAGTCTTGCCGCTTTTTTACAAGGCATTTTATCTTCTTTAACTGAGATGTATGCTTTTGTTAATGCATCGAGATCGTATTGATGATACTTTTTATGGACCTTTTCAGAAGTCTGAAAATAATTATTAAAAACTTTTTTTCAATTTATTTCATTTCTACAATATTTCTATATTATTAATGTCTATCTTTCTTTTATTATTAATTTATTATTATTACTATTATTATTTGAAGACAATATTTCCATTTAATGGTGAATAAAAGCAAATCAAAATTTAACCTACACTTCAAAATGCTTTATCTTGAAGAAATGTTGTCTACTTAAAATAAGAAGTGGCGACTCATTTAGCCTTTCATAGAAAAACATGTTTGTGGGCATGGCCTAAATGTTATCTGCTTTCTGAACTAGTAGACAGACAGCATTTTTTAACAGTATTGGACTTCATTTCGCTGTCAAAATTTGGTGCAACAGGGTGATTCATGTGTGGCAAAAAAAGTGTCTTAAGGAAAACAGTACTTTTAGATATTTGGTTTTGTAAATTACAAATATTTACTTTAAACAAGCTAATTGATAACATTGTTTTTCTGTCTTCGATAAACAAAGCTTCTGTCAAAAAATACTTCAGCATGTGACGTCATGGGTTTCCCTGGATCATGTGCAGTACTCAATTAAAGATAGCGCTTCAAAGCCGATACCACACTAAAACCGATATGATGTATACCGGTATTGGTCACATGGTTCCAGCCAATAAAGGGGGACTAGTGATTCTCCTAGTAGTCCCCAAGGCCACTAGAAATATTTCTTAATGTCTACCCCTGCATTACCAGACATGTCTAAAAATTGAGCAGTGTGACCACTCACTGTGACAATCCCTTTCTTGTCCTTTTTGTCTTGCCAGTTTACAAGAATCTGGATTTCTCCCTCTAGCAACTTGAGGCGCTTCCCAGCAGATGCCAAAAGTGTCTCGATGTCTGTCTGCAACTGACTGATCTCGTCCAAGGTACATGCCTCTTCTTCTGTTCTAGTCAAAACTGAAAGAAAAAGTTATATTAATGTACATTTCACACATTGGACAGTGAGCATTTAAAAAGATGGAAATTGCAGAAACAGATCAATGTGAATATGTCACTGAATATTTCTACCTGTAAGAAATTTGATGAAAAATTTTGATCCAAGAATTTGAAATAATCATTATAATCCATCAGCCAACAAGACAGGAAATAATTATTTTAGTTCAGCTGGTCAAAATGTCCAGCATCAGTCAATATGTGCCAGACATTAAAGGAAATGTTCCTGACATATAGATTAATATGAACAATTTAAACAAAATACACAGTTAAGTTTTTATGGTATATGCTTTTTAATTATTTAATTTTTCACAATTTATTCAGCAGACACAAGCTGCATCAAGTTACAACATGAGTGTTGGACAAAATGACCGACACAATTAACTTTGTGACTGTCAAATCTTCCAAAATTACAAATTTGTTGTGGTCAATGTCCATGACCACCCACTTATTTCTAGTCTTGACTAAGATTCTGATGTCATTATTAACTGATAGGTGATATCATAAGGCACCACCTGATGAAACAGATTTGAACAAAAACAATTCTTCACCAGACAGAGCTAAAAACATTGTATAATGATGGCATAGAAGCTGTTATGAGAGTATGATGACATCTGACAAAATGAAAATCCAGATTACTAATCAACTGACTGAATGTGGTGTCCTATCTGTAAAATCATGAATATGAAATAATATTTGATAAATGAAGTTTAAAAAATGTATTTGACATGTCATTCTAGGGTTTCTTCTTCAACACACTTGACAATACGTTACAATTATCACGTTCAACATCATCAAAATTATTTCAGGTTTTTTTTAAAAGTAATTTTTGTTTTTTTACGACTTTTCTTCTTTCTTCATAACTTTTTTTTTGAGTCATAAATGTAGTAGGGTGTTTTAACTTGCACATGTACATTGGGTGAGTTGGACCCAAGCTAGCAGAGCCAGAGACACAGAAAACAAAAGAGACAGTAAAACCAGAAACCCTGCACAATTACAACAAAGCAAGGATAAAATACATGAACAGTGTGGCTTGGTAAGGTAGCCAATTTAACGATAAGCTTTATGTCATTATTTTCCACATTCGGGTCTTTGTGTTGATGATGTGTTGATGTTGATGATGATAAAAAGAGCCTTGTTGGGATCTTCGTATCCCGCCTGGTGGATCCCATATATACTGAATAAAATCCTAGACCTGCCGAATTGTGTATTGTTTATTTCTCGGTAACATAAATATTAATTTTGAGATAATGGATACTCCCACGGACCCATGACCTAATTAATTTCCAAACAAAGAATTAATTTTAAATATAAACATTTGATTTATCCATAGAAATACTTCATTCAACTACTTACGTAACCGCCTCATCTTGCTTATTATAAATATTTTTAAAATAATAATGAATTATGCTTACGGATAAATAAATAGAAAAAAATTACACTTTTTTTCTGTTGAAGGTGTGACGTATATATTTTGTGTCACGTGATAGGCATTCCCCCATTAGCCATTATTTTAAAATGTCTGAATATTATTGTAGCTGCAAAAAATTTCATACAAACTTATTTTGACCTATGAGAAGTTCCGATCTTTAAATTTTTAAATGTGAAAACAACACTGATCAACTCGCCATGGAATTCCCTATACCATGATTCAATTAAAATGTCTTGGGTGACATGAAAATGATATCTAGCATAACAAATTTATGCATGTATGTTTCATTCGTAATCAATATTTAGACCACAAAGCCCCTTAAATTCTATGATACTATGCTCTTAAGTGTGATTAAAATTGGATCTTACGTATATTGTATTTTGGACATTCCTTGACATGATCAACTGGCAACAGGTCAGGAAACTGAAGAGGACAGTCTTTATCCTGAATCTGAACCACCTTGCCTTTTCCCTTCATAATGTTCTCTCTTTAATGTCTGAAAAATAATTAAATATTGTCATGTGAGCTATAAAACAAATAAAGACTAATTATGCAATCAGGATACTTAAAAAAACAACAAAAAAAAACCAGTAAATATAGGGAGCAGATCAAATGAATGCTGGTTTTCTGTAGCTGTTGCTATATCAATACATGCCGGCCAAACTTCAAGACAAATCTACACACATACACACAAAAAGATTTACAGTAATGTTCTTTTTTAAATTACATATACTGAAATAGTCATGAATATAGAGTGATATGCCATTTCCTGGCATTTAAACTTAAAGTACAAAATGTTGTATATATAACTCACTGTGAAAATACTTTTAATTTATTTAATTAAATTATTACAATTATTATTTTTAATTATTATTATTTCTTACTGATTTTCACTGAAAATGCAGATATTGTGAATTTCAGAATATATATATATCTTTGATATTATTTCTGCCAAATAATTGCCGTTGCTTATATTTCCTTGTAGTCTACTCGTTGGAGAAATAAAATATATAAGTCTCAAAATAAAAAAATAATTTTTTTTTAATGACATTGCCTGGGTAGGTAGACTTGTAAACAAATGTACCCTAGTTTTCATTAATAATTTGTTAAATACCAACTGATTCGTACCCCCAAATGATAACTGATAATAGTGCAAATATGAAATGGTTCATACTCAATTATTCTCTGGTTGATGTACAAGTACAAACTGGAGGACTATGAGTATGAATTAGTCATTTATTTGTATTAACTGGAACCTAGAGTTACAGTATAAAACTGCATTTTTACAAAACAGATCTGTAGACTGTAGTCTGTAGAATAGCACAAACCAATTTTGGTCCACTAGTTAAGTTAGTTCCAATGGTTATACACCTCCCAATGCCTCAAATGGGATTCGAACCATATAACTACCAGTCTTAAATGTGCCAACTGTTAAATATAGCAGTGTAAACAAGGAAGTATAATGCCACGACTTTCGATTTCTTAGGATTGATCGTTTCAAATAACAAAATGACGTGTAATAAACACCTACGACCCCATTTAAAACAAAAGCAACAGATAAAATAGATTTAAATAATTAAATGATACGTATCACAATGCAAATACAAAACATGTATATTTACAATGAACACAAAACATTTCATCTATGAAAATTTTCCATATGAGTTTTCAAGGCAAGATTAACCAATGAGAACGATCTTTATATGTTCAATGATAGTAGCCCAATGAAAACCACGGATTGAAAGTAAATAAAACATGTCTGAAAAGGTGGTATGGGATGTTCAATTTTTCGCAGTTTATAGTAGAATTTTTGTAATTTTACTTCAGGTATATATACTAATTACCATTAAAATACACAAATATGGGTTAATAATTTTATTAATAAGAATCATTTACTTAAGTATAAATATTTATGTTGTATCCTCGTGTAACCAGTTTTCGGCACCTTCGCCGAATGCCAGACGTGTCGCCCCCATGCCAGTTCGC